>CAJQZJ010016855.1:6830197-6861164 GCA_907164525.1 Lophiomys imhausi | reverse complement strand
AGGCGGATCTTTGCGAGTTCGAGGCCAGCCTGGTCTACAAAGTGAGTCCAGGACAGCCAGGGCTACACAGAGAAACCCTGTCTCGAAAAAACCAAAAAAAAAAAAAAAAGGAACCTCAGAGGCAGGCGGATCTTTGCGAGTTCGAGGCCAGCCTGGTCTACAAAGTGAGTCCAGGACAGCCAGGGCTACACAGAGAAACCCTGTCTCGAAAAAACCAAAAAAAAAAAAAAAAAAAAGAAAAAGGAACCTCATTCCACATGGCCAGGAACATCGGCATATCGTGGAGAATGGCAGTCCAAGGGGACATATGTATATATGGGGTCATATTTGGGTAATAGAATTAAGAGCTAGCTTAGATGGGCTAGGATTGCACAATTCAGGCCAAGGCTTCTTAAAATCCACATGGTGTCTGTGTACTCTTTTATAATGGCTGCTTAAAGAATTAACAACCACCAACCAATTAACAATAATATAAATACTGGTTAAATAGTTTAATTAGCCATATATAAATTTTTACAGTTAACTTTAGAATTCAGAGAGTTGGGGTGTCATCAGGGCTCTGCCTTTACATGCCGATAGTGCCCATGCTCCTCTCAACCCTACTCTCCATCAGGGGTGTTTTTTTTTTTTTTTTTTTTTTTTTTTTTTGTGGCGGGGTTTTTTTTTTGTATAGCCCTGGCTGTCCTGGACTCACTTTGTAGACCAGGCTGGCCTCGAACTCACAAAGATCCACCTGCCTCTGCCTCCCAAGTGCTGGGATTAAAGGCGTGCGCCACCACCGCCCGACTGCTTCAGGGGTGTTTTGAGATCTCAGGACAAACAAACATTTTTGTATGAGCGAGGAATCCTAATTTTGAACAATGTAAATGGAATGTTGCTGGGCGTGGTGGCGCACGCCTTTAATCCCAGCACTCGGGAGGTAGAAGCAGGCAGATCTCTGTGATTTCAAGGCCAGCCTTGCCTACAAAGTGAGTCCAGAACAGCCAGGGCTACACAGAGAAACCCTGTCTCGAACAAACAAAAAAGGAATGTCCTGTAATTAATGGAAAAGATAGTTAGTCTTATAAACAGGGAGAAGCCACAATGAGCCAGATATGAAGAAGTACAGCCAGTGTGAGCACAGGAAGGGTCTGGTAAGGACAGTGACAGCAGTAGGCTCTGTTGCCACCAGACACTAGACACTCCTGATACTGAGGATCACTGTCATCACTGCACACTGCTGTCACCGCAAAGCCTGAATTATAAATTGTGTCATCTTTGTGTCATTCAGTATTCCATTCTGGTTAAGGTATCACACTGGTCAAGAGGAGTCTTGAAGCACCATCAGAGTGCAGGAGAAGGAACATTGGCTCTGTGGCCTTCTACCTTCCAGAGTAGAAGTGACATTTTACCTCTCAAAGATTCGCATGAAGGAACATCTTCCCCATAGGGAGGGATTTTGGATGTCAGATCAAAACAAAACAAAACAAAAACAAAAAAGGTGGGAGTTGGAAAGATGGCTCTGTGGCTTAGGTACATGCTCCTCCAGAGGACCTGGGTTTGATTCTAGGAATCATGTCAGGTGACTCACAACTACCTGTGACTCCTTCTAAGGGAAACTCTGACTCACAGAGTGCACACACACACACACACACACACACACACACACACAGAATAAAATAAGAATTAAAACAAAAACAAATATCAATCTTTTGGTTTTGTCCCAAACCAGTTAAGCTATTTCTTTTTTCTTTCTTTCTTTCCTTTTTTTAAAAGTTTTTCGAGGGCTGGAGAGATGGCTTAGCAGTTAAGAGCACTGGCTGCTCTTCCAGAGATCATGAGTTCAATTCCCAGCAACCACATGGTGGCTCACAACCATCCATAATGAAATCTGGTGCCCTCTTCTGGCCTGCAGATATACCTGCAGACAGAACACTGTATACATAATAAATAAATCTTTAAAAAAATATAAATAAAAGTTTTTTGAGACAGGGTTTCTCTGTGTATCCTTGACTGTCCTGGACTCACTTTGTAGACCAGGCTGGCCTTGAACTGACAGAGATCCGCCTGCCTCTGCCTCCTGAGTGCTGGGATTAAAGGCATGTGCTACCACCAGCTGTGAATTGCCATGTGGGTGCTGGGATTTGAACTCAAGTCCTTTCTTCCCTCCCTTTCTGTTTGGTTTTTTGAGACAAGGTTTTCCTGTGTAGCTAGCTCTGACTATCCTGGAACTCACTCTGTAGACCAGGCTGGCCTCAAACTCAGAGGAGAGATCCATCCACCTGCCTCTGCCTTTCAGGTGCTAGGATTAAATACATGTCCACCACTGCTTGGCGTATGTGCTATTTCTTTTCGTTCTTTTTCTTTTTTCTTTTCTTTCTTATTTATTTATTTATTTATTTATTTAGAGATAGGGTTTCTGTGTGTAATATCCTTGGCTGTCCTGAACTCAATTTGTAGGCCTCAAATTCACAGAGATTTATGTGCTATTTCTAAGAAAACATTTATTGTATTTTTATTTGTCTGTGTCTCTGTGTGTTTATATGCACACATGTGTAGCTGCCCAAGGAGACCAGAAGAGGATAATAGATTCCCTAAAAATGGAGTTACTGATGGTGGTGAGACACCTGAATGGAGTGCTGAAAACCCAGCTGGGGTCCTCTATTAGAGCAGCAAGTGCTCTTCAACACTAAGACATCTCTCCACCCCCCAGCTATTTTTGTTTTTTTGTTTATTTGCTTTTTCCTAGACAAGGTTTGTTGTGTATCCCTGGCTGTTCTGGACTGGACTTGTAGAACAGGCTGGTCTCAAATTCACAGAGATCTGCTTGCCTCTGCCTCCCAAGTGCTAGGATTAAAGGTGTGAGCCACCACACCCGGCTGCGACAGGAAGGCAGAGGTGAGTAGATCTCTGAGTTCAAGGCCAGTCTGGTGTACAGAGTGAGTCCAGAGAAACCCTGTCTTGAAACAAACAAAGGGAAAAAATCAAAGGTACTCACACAAATGCTCAGTAGGCACATCATTATGTGAGTCTGCAAGTTACCAAGAGAAAGATCTTTGCAGTTGAAAACCACCCAGGGGGGCTAACTGAAATGATGGTGGGTGGAAGAGGAAGGAACTAGTGACAGTAGAATGTCTGCATTGTGAAGGAAGAGACCATAGAAGGGTCATAAGTAGAGATTCTGAATCAGGCAGGGTCAGGGTCCTAGAATGGAGGGGAGAGGAAAACACAACAGAGAGATGGAGACTTTGCAATATTCAGAAACCACAATGCACAGAATCCCCTTTGGTTTTCTTTTTCCTCATCTAAGTGAAAGGAATGAAAAAATTTAAAAGACCCCCCTGGCAGACAGAGTGGAGCCAGGCCAGCTATGTTCCAGGAACTTAGCTGACCATAAAAAGGCAGAACCTGTCGCGTCCCTCTCGACCGGCAAGAAATGACGCAACTCACAAAAGCTCTTCTCCTGCAGTTTATTCAGGTCCCTTGAAAACAGTCTTCCGAATCTCCGGGCAGACCCAACCCACAGGCTAAATACTAAATGAATAGCCAATCAAGTAAAGCCACGTAGTGCAATCTTAGAGGCCCACGTATGCGGAAGCAAGCCAGATCAGCGGTCTTTGTCAAATATGGACTTGTTTACCACTGAGAGCGCTCACCGTTGGGCTGGTGGAAGGCTGAGACCAGCGCCATCTTTAAGGCGCGGCACGTCGCAGCTCTCTACAAGAACCAAGAATGAAGGTCAGTCAGGACATGAGCCTCAGGTTCAGGAACTAGCTGATCACAAAGCAGATGGTAAAGTAAGATTAAATTCATTCCTGAGAAAAACAAGTATAGGGTGTTTCCCACATGACTAACTAAATAATGGGCTTGTACTTTCCACTTTTATTTCCCCTCACCCCCTTGGTTTGTGGTTTTTTTCTTTCAATACCCTACACTCTCCCAGCTTGGGGTCGAAACTCCTCTACCCCTGTGTGGGATACGAGTTTCAGCCTCAGTGCACTGGTCCCTAAAACAAACCTCTTGTAGATTGCATCAAGATGGTCTCTTGCGAGTTTTTGGGTGGCTGTGATATCCTGAGTCTGGGGTGAGACTTCCCTCTCCCAGGTCTTTCATTTGGTGTGTTGGCTGGGAATTTGTGGCCACCCCAATCTCCAAGAACCCACTTGGAGGTGAGATTTCTGTGTCTTGAGCCTATTTCTGTTGTCTAGTTTGTAGGAGATCTGACTTCGCAAAGGTTGCTTTCCGTTTTACAGCCGTTTCCTTCTCTTGAGGAGATGGAGAGGGTGATTGGCAGACGTGCTGGTGGATCAGCGGCTGTAGCCCTGGGAGATGTCCTGGGAGGACAGGGATCCCAGGGACGCCTGGGAGGGTCCCATCTGGGTGCCAGGGAGGATACAGTGGTCCTCTTGAGAGAGGGGAAGCGAGAGACCTCCCGGCCATCTGTTTCTCTGGAGTGGTGTTGGCATTTGAGATTGAGAAGTATTTTTCTTAGTGTTTTTCTGTGTATCTTGTGTTTGTGTTTTGTGTTACTTGTGACAATAGGACAGACCGTGATGACTCCTCTAAGTTTGACACTGGATCATTGGACTGAAGTTAGAACTAGGGCTCATAATTTGTCAGTTGAGGTTAAGAAGGGACCATGGCAGACTTTTTTGTGCTTCGGAGTGGCCGACCTTTGACGTCTGGTGGCCACCCAAAGGGACTTTTTTTTTGGGGGGGGGGGGTTCCGAGACAGGGTTTCTCTGTATAACAGCTCTGGCTGTCCTGGACTCGTTTTGCAGACCAGGCTGGCCTCAAACTCACAGAGATCTGCCTGCCCCTGCCTCCCAAGTGTTGGGATTAAAGGTGTGCGCCACCACCGCCCGGCACCCAAAGGGACTTTTGACTGGACCATTATTTTTGAGGTAAAAGCTATTGTCTTCCAGGAAGGACCAGGGTCGCATCCCGATCAACAGCCATACATTACTGTTTGGCAAGACTTGGTTCAGAACCCACCCCCCATGGGTGAAACCTTGGGTTAGAGGGAGAAAACCAGACTCCCGAGCCTTGGCACTCCGCGGCATGGAACCTAAACCGAAACCAAAGCCAACTTCAGAAATGAAACCTTAGGCTCTGCCTAAGATCTATCCCCAGATGGAGGAGCCACCCGAGTGGCCAAGCCTGCTGCCACCCTGTTATCATCAGCCGCCGCAGGCGCCCCCAGCAGGTCTCTGGCTCTGAGCCCGGAACCTCAGGGTGCAGAGGGGGGAGGGCCAGCAGCTGTCACTCGGAGTCAGAGAGGTTTGAGCCCTGAGGGATCTGATTCCACTGTGGCTTCTTACAGGTCTGGTGGAATCCCTGATGTTTTCTCACCAACCCACCTGGGATGATTGTCAGCAGCATTTGCAGGTTCTCTTCTCCACAGAGGAAAGGGAGAGAATCCTATTGGAGGCACAGAAGAATGTCCCAGGAAACAATGGGACCCCAACTACCCTCCCTAATGAGATTGACGCTGGATTCCCCCTTGATCGACCAGATTGGGACTTCAACACAGCTGCAGGTAGGGAGTGGCTGACAGTTTTTCCGCCGGACTCTGACTCTAGTGGCAGGTCTCAGAGGTGCGCTCTGCACCCCACCAATTTGGCCAAGGTAAGAGGAGTACTTCAGGGTCCTGTTAAGCCACCGTCCCTATTCCTTAATAGGTTGGTGGAAGCCTATAGGCGGCACACTCCCTTTGACCCACCTCTGAGGGACAACGAGCAGCTGTGGCTATGGCCTTTATAGGAATCTTGTTAGAGGGGCAGAGAAAGTGTATCATAAAAGAGAGACTGAGAAAGAGAAGCAGAAAAGAGAGAAGAGAGAGGATAGGTGGGATCGCAAACAAGAAAGAAACTTGACTAGAATACTGGCCGCAGTTGTAGGGGATAGAGAGAGAGAAAGGGCAGGGCCAGACAGACAGGGAACCTGGGCAACAGAAGACCCAGACCGAATGGGAACCAAGAAAAGATGCTTTTTTTCTGTTTGAAGTTACATCCTGACAGTCAACCCATCTTTGCTTTTGAATGGAGAGATCCTAACACTGGACTGGTGGGACAACTGGTTTGGACCAGATTGCCACAAGGATTCAAAAACTCCCCTACCCTCTTTGATGAAGTTCTTCATCGAGATCTGGCCTCCTTCGGAGCTGAAAATCCTCAGATAACTTTGTTGCAGTATGCAGATGATTTACTCTTGGCAGCATCAACTAAACCTGAGTGTCTCCAAGGAACCAAGAGACTGCTGGTGGAACTGGGTGAGTTGGGATATCGGGCTTCTGCTAGAAAGGCTGTTATGTAAAACTGAGGTGATCTATCTGGGATATACTCTGTGAGATGGGAAGCGATGGCTGACGGAAGCTAGGAAAAAGACTGTCACCGAGATCCCTGTCCCGACCACCCCATGCCAGGTAAGAGAATTTCTGGGCACTGCTGGTTTCTGTAGGGTGTGGATTCCGGGCTTTGCTATGCTGGCAGCCTCCTTATGTCCCCTCACCAAGGAGGGAGGAGGGTTCACCTGGACCCCTGATCATCAGAAAGCCTTTAAAGATGTCAAAAAGGCCTTGTTAACAGCACCAGCTTTAGCCCTACCGGACTTAACCAAGCCTTTCACTCTATATGTGGATGAAAGGGCAGGGATTGCCAGAGGCGTCCTTATTCAGACTTTAGGACCTTGGAAGAGGCCGGTGGCCTACTTATCTAAAAAACTGGATCCTGTTGCAAGCGGATGGCCCACATGCCTGAACGTTATTGCAGCTGTGGCCTTACTTGTCAAAGATGCTGATAAACTGACTTTGGGACAGCAGATTACTGTAGTGGCACCCCATGCTCTCGAGAGCATTATCCGACAGCCCCCTGACCGGTGGATGACTAATGCTAGAATGACCCACTACCAGAGCCTATTATTGACTGAGAGGGTGATATTTGCTCACCCCCCCCCCCCGGCCGTCCTGAATCCTGCTACTCTACTACCTGAGGCCGATGACTCTGCTCCCTTCCACCGCTGCCCTGGCATCCTGGCAGAAGAGACAGGTCCCAGAAGTGACCTAAAGGACCAACCCTGGCCAGGAAGTCCGAACTGGTACACTGATGGAAACAGCTTCATGGTCGAAGGTAAGTGGATGGCGGGAGCTGCAGTGGTAGATGGGAGGCAAGTGATTTGGGCTAGCAGCCTGCCAGAAGGAACTTCTGCCCAGAAAGCTGAACTTATCGCGTTAACACAAGCCCTGAAGATGGCAGAGGGAAAGTCCATCGATATTCATACTGATAGCAGGGATGCTTTTGCCACCGCCCATGTGCATGGGGCAATATATAGACAAAGATGGCTGTTGACATCAGCAGGAAAGGACATTAAAAATAAAAAGGAGATTCTGAGCCTCCTAAGGCTGTACATCTGCCAAAGAAGGTGGCTATTATCCACTGCCTTGGACATCAGAAGGCACAGGATGCAGTGGCTAAAGGGAATCAGATGGCAGATTTAGAGGCCAAATGAGCAGCCCAAGGGACGATGATCTTAACCACCCTTGGTTCTAAAGACTATTATGACATCAGAGAAACCAGCTTCGGGTACACCCCTGAAGACTTCCAGGCCATAAAGAAGCTAGGGCCGACTAAAAAATCACCTTATGGTGTGGTTGAAGCAGAAGGCAGTAAACAGGTCCTGCCTCAGGAAGAAGGACGCAAGTATGTTACCAATTTACACCGCCTGACTCATCTAGGAGCCAAAAAGTTAAAAGATGTGGTAAAGTCCTTTGACTATTATGTTATCGGACTTTCTGATTTAACAGCAGAGATAGTCAGAAATTGCAAGGCTTGTGCTCTGTAACGCTCCAAGATTTGGAATACCCAAGGTAATTGGGTCTGATAATGGACCTGCCTTCGTTGCACAGGTAAGTCAGGGACTGGCCACTCAGCTGGGGATTAAATGGAAATTATATTGTGCTTATCCTCCCCAGAGTTCAGGACAATAGAAAGGATAAATAGAACCCTAAAAGAGACCCTAACTCAATTAGCCTTGGAGACTGGCAGGGGGGAGAGGGGGGGAGAGCCCTCCTTCCTTTTGCCTTGTTCCAGGTCAGGAACACCCTGGGACGGTTTATGCTGAGAGGTGGGAGTTTCGGCCTCAGCGTGCTGGTCCCGAAATAAACCTCTTGTGGATTGCATCAAGATGATCTCTTGCAAGTTTTTGGGTGGCCGTGATATCCCGAGTCTCGGGTGAGAGACTTCCCTCTCCCGGGTCTTTGATAAGACATTGGGATATCTTGGACCCTGAGTCCACAGGCCTTCTCATTTACCCATTGCGACTTCTCACTCAGAGCTGTGAGGCTCATAACTTTCTTTCCTCTCTACACAAAGTAAAAATAAAAATATCCTTGGTTTTACTCTCATGTATAAAGATCTCGGTTTTCTAGGACCCATAGTATAATGTTTATGCATGTCTCTTTAGTAAAAAGAACATAAGTGTTTAAGTACAAAATTAAATGCATATTTTTGCTGTTGCTGTTCCTAGACAAGCTATCACCCTGGAACTCCCCTTGTAGTCCAGGGTGGCCTCAAATTTGTGGTATACCTGTAACTCAGCCACCTAAGTTCTAAGATTTCACATGTGAGCCACCACGCTCAGATCTAAATGAAATTTTTTTTTTGTTTTTTTTTTTTGAGACAGGGTTTCTCTGTGTAGCCCTGGCTGTCCTGGACCTACTTTGTAGACCAGGCTGGTCTCGAACTCGCAAAGATCCACCTGCCTCTGCCTCCCAAGTGCTGGGATTAAAGGCGTGTGCCACCACCGCCCGGCTTAAATGAAATTTTTTAAAAGATTTATTTATTTATTTTATGTATACGTCCTTTATCTTCATGAACATCTGGAACCAGAAGAGGACATCAGATCACATTGTGGTTGGTTGTGAGCCACCATGTGGTTGCTGGGAATTGAACCTGGGTCCTTTAGAAGACCAGCCAGAGCTCTTAACCCCTGAGCCATCTCTCCAGCCCCTCACTTCACTGTCATGGAGACACTTCCTTCTCCTCTTTTTGGTCTGCTGTATTCGGGATCACATGCTTTCCTGTTTTTTAACTTTCCTCATTATGGTAAATGTTCCTAGAAACTTTCTGAACAGAATGATAATGAATACTTAGAGACACTAAATGTCTAAAAATTATCCTCAGCTATCAGAAAACTCCTGCCTTAATATAGAATTCCGGGCTGTAAATATTTTGCATTAAAATTCTGAATAAAGTATTCACTGGCATCAAACCCAAGCATTATAAGGAAAAAAAAGTCATTTCAGATACTTAGTTTTTAGTCTACTTTTTATGACTTCCTTTGTTCTCTGTATCTAGAGACTTTCTAGTTTTTATATGTGCATTGGTGTCTTTCCTGCATGTATATGTATGTCTGTGTGAGGGTGTTGGATCCCCTGGAAGTGTACTTAGTTATGAACTGCCATGTGGGTGCTGGGATTAAAGGCTCACACCACCATGCCCAGCTTTTGCTATGTATCTTATGCTGGCCTTGAACTCACTCTGCCATCTAGGCTGGCCTCGTATTTCCAGGAATCCTGCTCCAACCTCCTGAGGGCTTGGATTAGAAGTGTGAGTTACGACACCAGGCAAAAACAGTCTTTCTTGAAGGGTGTGTTAGCTCATACCTGTAGTCCAGCCCTCAGGAGGCAGAGGTACGATGTTCACTTAGAGTTTGTGGCCAGCCTGGTCTATGGTGAGGGTCAGTGAGACTTACAGGGTGAAACCCCATCTCAGAAAAAGAGTCGATTTTCTTGACAGGATCAAAAATGCCACAGTCAAATCTGTTTTCCAAAGAGAGGTCCTGTTGTAGATTTTGTTTTTCTTTTTGTAGCTTACTCTTTCATTTGACACAAATGGCACTGTCCAGGACTAGAGTGAAGAAGAGAAGATGAGAACCTATTGGTTAATGTTGAATTTGGTCCCACTATGGTAAGAAACAGAATAGCGGCATTATGAGCTGATGCGGTCAGCTACGCTTTGACTTTCAGAAAGATCAGCCACTTCTCTTTCACATGTTTTCTTCCCAGATCCCCTTCATCCTTCCCACCTGCAGTAGCTCCTAGGGGATCCAAACTGGAAAGAGTCTGCTTTTCTCTCCCGGCTGTAACATAAATCTGAAGGAAGATGCACGGAGTCTTTGGGGTTGTATTTGGAGATAGGGTTGCACCCGACTGATCCAGTATCTCTGTGTAGTCCAGGATGGCTCAAAACCTGAAGCAATCTTGCTACCTCAGGCCCCTAAGTGTGGGAATACAGGCACACAATATATGGTCCAGACATAAAAGTTTCTTAGGGCATTTCCTAAAGACAAAAAGAGGCCATGTCCAAGATGATCAACCTTCCTCACATGAAAGTTTCTGTTTCTAAAACAAAGTTCTTAATGTCCTCTGGTGGTTTCTCCCACATTTTTAAGCTTATGAGAAGTGCTACTAAACTCAGAATTAGTGGGATTTTCCCCAGTGAAGGCAACGTGGGCAATCACTTACCTTTGGGAGATCCATCAGAGGCCAGGCTTGTTGTCTGTTGCCAGAGTAGCGTCCTGCTCTTGGCAGCCTTTTCCTTTTTATTACCCCCTGTTAGGAAAGCAGAGAGGTTAGTTTGTTCTGTCCCTTCTGAACTTACACACTGAATGCAGAAGGTTCATGAATACTTCAACTAAAACAGAATGAAATTTCAGACACTCCCACGGTGAGAAGGAAAATGATCCACTAGATTGAATCGGAACCCTGACCAGCAAAGGGGTATTTCCGAAACTCTTCCAGGGTTAGGCAGTTGTGGTGGTTGGAATAAGCATGGACCGCCTAGGCTCATACATGTTTGCGTGCATGGTCCCCAGTTGATGAGCTGTCAGGGAAGGGTTAGGAGGTGTGGCCTTGTTAGAGGTGTGTCCCTGGGAGTAGGCTTTGAGGTCTCAGAAGCCCATGCCAGGCCCAGCGTCTCTCTCTGCCTGGAAATCAGGATGTAGAGCTCTCAGCTCCTCCTCTAGCACCATGCTGCTGTGCTTGCCACCTGCCACCACCGTCCCCATCATGATGAGAATGGACCAAGCCTCTGACGCTGTAAGCAATCACACAATTAAATGCTTTCCTTTATAAGAGTTGCTGTGGTCATGGTGTCTCTTCACAGCAATAGAACACTGACTAGGACAGCAGACAAGGTATATAGGGCAGGTAATACCTCCTAAGTGGGACCCAAGGGTGGTAGAGGATGGGTCAGCAGCCAACCTTTTGGGCTACACAACGGATCTCTAAATTAGCCTCCCTTGGGAAGGCTACTTTTAATTTAATTTGTTAAGCCCAGCTTTAACAAAGAAGAAGAAACCTAGGGGATGTTGTCTGCTGAGATTTTATTTTCTTTTAAAATTTATCTTATTTATTTACTGACTTACTTATTGTCAGAGTTTTACTAGGTAGCTCTGGCTTGCCTGGAACTCACAGAGAGCCACCTGCCTCTGCTTCCCAAGTACTAGGATTAAAATTGTGTGCTACTACTTAGCCTAAATTTTATTCAATTTTTTTTGTTCCTTTACTTTTTTTTTTATGAGGCAGAGGCTCATGTAGCACAGGCTGGACTCAAACTTGTATGTGGTAGAGTCTGGCCTTGAACTTCTGACCTTCCTATATCTTCCAAGTAGGTGCAGGTGGTAGGGATGGATGGGAAATGTTACAGGTGTTCACCATCACACTTGGCATCTTGGATTTTTTTTTTGTTTTTGATTTTCAAGACAGGGTTTCTCTGTGTAGCCCTGGCTGTCCTGAACTCACTTTGTAGACCAGGCTAGCCTTGAACTCGAAGAGATCCACCTGCCTCTGCCTCCCGAGTGCTGGGATTAAAGGCATGCACCACCATGCCAGGCGGCATCTTGGATTTTAAGAACTTTTTAAAAATTACCTTTCTTCCTTTTCCTTTTTCTTCTATAATATTATTATTAATTCTTTGAAACCCAACCTTTTTAATTATTCAATACTTATATATTAATAACTATATATACTTATAACAAATATAAACACTTACTTAACTACTAACCCTACAAATGACTACAACCCCTATGACCTAACCACTAAACCTATTGATAACTATTACAACCATTTTCATAATCTTTTAGAAGGATACAGTCTCTGGGGCAGATCCTCAGTCATCAGGAACACAGTCTCTATGGTAGACCATTTAATGTACTTAGCAGTCTTTCTTCTGCAATATCTCAGATGTAGATTTGTCAGGGTAAATTGGCTATGGCGACTTCACCTTAAATAAGGCTTGAGGCTTTCTTCTCTCTGGGAGACCTCCGCTGTCTGTAGGCCAACTTATTTCCTTTGTATCAGCAACTCTGCTGCTCTGCCTCAGTCTTTAAAGCTGGCCACTGTTTGGATAGGTCAAACCCCTCTAGGCAAAAGCTGAGCCACAGGATTTAGTCCTTGGCCTTTTGCTGTCTTGCTGAGGCTTTCTCTGCTCACCAGCTTCTTTCTGCCTCAGGGAGATCTGGCAGTCAGTCCACCAGCACTTTCTCCATCAGAGGATACAAACTACTCATTATCTTTTTTAGCTGAGGACTTGCTGGCATCGGAGCTCTCCAGCATGGGGTCCCCTTGGCTCCATCCACTTGTCCTTAAATAGGATCTCTCCTTGTTCCACCTGCTTCAGCTTAATTTGGGCTCTGCCCACTTAGCAGCTGAAAACAATGCCAGGCCATAAACCTTGTTTTTAGTCCATAAAGTCTTTCCTTGTTTCACCTGGCTTCAACCTTATTTTTAGTCCATAGAGAATACCCTCGTCTCACCTGACTTCATTCTTGCTTTTAGTCCATAAGCCGATAAGCTTATTGCCCACAGCCAAGTTGATCTTCATGCCTGGATTAAGAGACTGTATCAGAAACCCCTAGGTATTTACTAAATCTAATTTATATGAATCTAACTCCTTACAATTCTTTGATAATTTAATGCGTACATATTCACCATCCTTCCATTAACTCCTAGTTCATCTCACCTTCTCATTCCACTAACTTTGTCTGTTTTTTTTTAATCCACTGAGTCTGCAGGTCAATAGTGGCACACGCCTTTAATCACAGCACTCAGGAGACAAAAGCAGGCAGATCGGTGAGTTCGAGGCCAGCCTGGTCTATAGAGCGAGTTCCAGGACAGCCAGGGTCACACAGAGAAACCTTTTGTTTCCCAGGAGAATTGGCAAGTTGGTGTGTAGATTCACACCAAGGTTTCACCTCGGAACAAGCTGCGCAGCCACAAAATTTACCTGGCTCTGAGCAGCGACAATGTCTGAGATGAAGAATGGTTCATTTGTCGGTGGTGGTAGCACATGCCTTTAATCCCAGCACTAGGGAGGCAGAGGCAGGCAGACCTCTGTGAGTCCAAGGCCAACCTGGTCTACAAAGTGAGTCCAGGACAGCCAAGGATACACAGAGAAACCCTGTCTCGAAGTACCAAAAAAAAAAAAAAGGTTCATTTATTAACCCGCCCTGAAAGACCTCCATGGTCCTTACTCCCCCAGGCCACACAGGTATCAGTGGTCCACATTGCTGCCCTGGGCAATGTGGGTGTCCTGTAGTCTCTGGCTGAAAAGAGCCATGTTTACATCTGTGGTCCTGCTGTAGCCAGGGGCTGCGCTGACACCCAAGGCCTGTGTTGCCCCGAGGGTTATGTGGTTGTCTGTCTGTGGTCTGTGCCACTGCCTGAGGCCTTGTCTGAGTCCATGGTCCTGAAGTTGCTGGGAGCAGGTTGGATGTCCATGGTCCTTGTTACCACCTAAGGCCTTGCAAATGTCCGGGGTCTGTTCTGCCCCTTGAAGCCATCCATGTCCTTGTCCGTGGACTGGCTGCCACATGAGGTCATGCTGATGTGGGTGCCCTGTGCAACTTGGGACCATGTTGATATCTGCTGTCTATCTGTGCTGCCATCTGAGGCCATGTTGGTATCCATGGGCCAGGTGGCCTCCAGTGTCCGTGTTGGTGTCTCCTTGGCCTGTTCTGCCTATGAAGGCTGTGATAGTGTTTGTGACCTGTGCTTCAGCAGAGGGCCATATTGATGTCTGTGTGTAACCGTAACTTTTATTTATCACACATATAATACTTAACAATTACCTAACAATTGTCTATAAAATTCCTAAATCCTAAACCCAAACACTAACTCCGAAACCTAGCACCTAAAACTTCTTAGTACCTATAATACAAACATTTAACATTAACCTAAGGTTTCTCAAAAGGATATTTTTCTCTGAGCATGGGTCCTGATGGATGGCTGGTCTTCATACCATTTTTCAGTTTTTTTTTTTTTTGGTTTTTCGAGACAGAGTTTCTCTGTGTATCCTTGGCTGTCCTGGACTCACTTTGTAGACCAGGCTGGCCTCGAACTCACAAAGATCCGCCTGCCTCTGCCTCCCAAGTGCTGGGATTAAAGGCGTGCGCCACCACCGCCCGGCCAATTTTTCAGTTTTAAAGTCTCTTAAAGTCTCTGAATATCGTTCTGTCTCCTTTGTGGCCTTAAGACCAATTTACATATGAAAGTTTCCCAGGCGGCTCACCTATTCAGATGCTTATGGCCTGCCAAGGCCCAAAGTCCCAAGCTCCTCCTCTAAGCATTCCAGAATCTCAGGGAGAATCCTTCTCCTCTCCAGATCCGAAATGGGTGAAACTTTCTGATGAGATTTTGATGCATGTCTTTCCACTGGTCAAGGAAAATGTTGAGTGAGTCAGGAACAGGAGAGAGAGAGAGAGAGAGAGAGAGAGAGAGAGAGAGAGAGAGAGATAGCGCTAGCCCTCAGTCCACGTGAATCCTGCCTTAAATATCTTCACCTGTCCTTAGAAGCTTTCGTGCACTTTTCAAGTTATGTCCCTGGGCTCAGTCTTTTTCAAAAAAGCTTTTTGCAGAAGGGCGTCAATTCACAGGAGGTCCACAGATGTGGGCAGGTGCCTCAGGGCATGTCATTCAGATGCTTTCCGCAGTGGGCTGTGAAATGACAGCAGACCTACAGAGGGCAGTCACAGTTGAGAAAGAGGGACACCAAAGGCTTCTGTGGCAGCCCCTTTCACCACCACCCCTAAAAGTAACAGCCTAAAAGGGAAGCCACCAAAGAGACCTCTTAATTATTGGGATAAGGATGCTTAAGTGGAGCTCTTCACAGTTGGTGGCTTCTGGTGAGGGTGCAAGTATGAAAGAACCCATCTTTTTATAGGGGGTGGACACAGAGTTTGATCATGCTTTGGTGAGTATATGGACAGTACAAAATGGACTTTTTTCTTCTCTTTTTCTTTCTTTTTTATGAAAAGGAAGTCGTAAGGGTGGGAGGCAGACATAAGGGGAATGGGACATGAGTGTTCTTGGGGTTCATGATATGAACTTCCCAGATAATCAATAAAAATGTTATGTTGGGAAAAATATATTAAAACATATGTTGGCCAGGTGGTGATGGTGTTTGCCTTTAATCCCAGCACTTGGGAGGGAGAGGCAGTTCAAGGCTAGCCTGGTCTAGGACAGCCAGGGCTACACAGTGAAACCTTTTATATATATATAAAAACAAAACAAAACAAAACAAAAACCCACATATTGTACATTATAAATTTGTTTGTTTTGTTTTTTAAAGAATGGGTTTCTCTGTGTATATCTGGATGTCCTGGACTCACTTTATAGACCAGGCTAGCCTAGAGCTCACAGAGATCTGCCTGCCTCTGCCTCCCGAGTGCTGGGATTAAGGGCATGTGCCCTGCCCAGCAATTTCTTAAATTTTTGTCTCTTCTTGTTATATAGCAATTTCTTCTATATGTCTAATGACATGAAACATTCCATCTTGAAGGAGAGCTTCTTTATATACATGTTGTGATAAAGGAAAGTGAAACATTCCATGCTGTAGGGAAGCTCCTAAAAATTAAGAGGTAAACAACTCAAAAGCTTCAGGAAGTCCCTGAAACTGACCAGATGCATTTGGTTCTACCTTCCTCAAACTTACACATAGTGAGAATTCTAGAATTTTGGTTTCTTTAAAAAACACAAATATTATAAGACTGTGCTTTGGTTTTAATCCCAGGTGTAGGGATGTGGGGCTGCTTCAGACTACCAGAAGTGGCTGACTATGATCTGCCTCGTGCTCTAGCAGAGATATGCTTTTGCCAACTGCTGATAATTTCTGCAATTGTGTGATATCTGGAATTCTGTGAACTTTTGAGAGGATATATGAATGTGAGGGCCCTTAGAGGCAGGGGTTGGGTCTGATTGGTCATTTAGGGAGGCTGGCTGCAGTTTGTTAATAGCTGTAATCAAAGAAGAAACAAAAGGAAAGAAATTAGATTCAGGGATTTTTCCTAATTCCTCTCTCCCCTCTATTATTATTTTTCTCCTATCAAGTATAAAGGGTTAAATGGGGCGAGGGGCAGGGAATAAAGAGTGGAGAAAAGAAGAACCTACAAAGTAGCGAAGACCAGCTACACTTGCATAACTAGTAAGGACCACTGAGAGGAAGTCTCAAACAAGCTGAGTTGTCTAGAACAGGCTCAGACTATTATTCACCTTTCCTGGAAAAGGAAGAGAACAGCTGAGTGGCCTAGAAGGAACACTCTCCAACTTGTCCAATTGCCTGTCAGTTGTACAGTGAGTTTCAGATTTTCAGCTTATGTGAGCTGTTGCTTATGCTGAGGTGTGCTCTTGTTGGTGCAGCTATCTTTGAGCCATTTCTGTTCCTGTAAGTAACCCTTCATTCAGGGGCCTGTTAAGAAAACTGATGAAGTTTACCAAGCTGGACTTTGGAGGTATCCTTAGTTTGGTCTGTCATTGTCTCACCTGGGGTGAGAAGACATTTGTTCATATATCCCCAGGAACAGTATCACACAACACTACAAAATTGGAAAACATGATTTTATAGAATTTATTTGGTATGTCAAGGAATATTTTATTGGCTTCCAGGTAACTGTGAATAGTTAGAGTTAACATTAATATACAAGCACAAATAGGTTATTACTATTGTTATTGTTATTAGTATTGTCTTTGGGAGGCAGGGTCTCACTGTATAGGTTCTGGTTGACCTAGAACTCACTATTGAATTAAGCTGGCCTTAAACCCACAAAGGCCCATCTGCCTCTGTCTCTCCTGTGCTGCCATGCCAGGCAAATCATAGACAGTTTTTAACTGAAGATAGTCTTCCAGATTTTGTCATATTATAAGTGAAAACACACAGAACAACCTCAAAAGTTGAATGCTTAAACTTGAGAGAAAGCAGGAGTTGCACTCAGTTGTCTTAAACTCTGGAATCTATTTCCCCATTGTGTTGCAACACTTGCATGTGGTTTGAAATGTTTTCAATAATGTGTTAGTCATCTCTGTGTGTGTGTGTGTGATGAGTAGTGAAAATTATTACATGTTGGAAACTAAACCCTAGATGGTCAAGGCATTTATATAATAGTCTGGTCTTCTACAAAATCTTTACAAAAGTATCTGTCTCCCTATTTTAAGTGTCTTTGTGCCCGACTGTATGTGTGTGCACTGCATGTATGTGTGTGTACCATATGTGTTCAGTGTCCTTGAGGAGGAGATGAAGGCATAGGATCCCTGAACTGGAGTTACAGGCAGTTCTGGGGCACCCTGTGGGTGCTGGGAACAGATCCTGGGGGCTGTTAACCACTGAGTCATCTCTCTAGCTCCCTCTGAGAAAATATTAATGCTCTTTCTGATATTAGTCGTCATTGATTTGGAAACCGGTTGTGGTTGCGCATGCCTTTAGTCCTGGTACTTGAGAGGGAGAGGCAGGTGAATCTATGAGAGTTGGAGGCAGCCTGGTCTACAGAGCGAGTTCTAGGACATCCAGGGCTACACAGAGAAACCCTGTCTCCCCCCTCCCCTCAAAAAAAGACAGAAAGAAATCATGACTTTGGGATTGAAGAGATAGCTCAGAAGTTAAGAAAGCAGACTCCTGCTTTCCAGAACTCTGGGAGAATACATTTCTGTCCCTTTATATAACCTGTAACAGTAGATTTTTATTTATCACACATATATTTATCAATACCTAACAATTGTCTATAGAATTCCTAAATCCTAAACCCAAACCCTAACTCTGAAACCTAACACCTACAACTTCTTAGTATCTATAATACAAACATTTAACATTAATCTAAGGCTTCTCAAAAGGATATTTTTCTCTGAGCGTGGGTCCTGATGGATGGCTGCTCTTTATACAATTTTCAGTTCTAAAGTCTCTTAAAGTCTCTGAATTTCATTATTCCCCTTGTGGTCTTAAGACCAATTAACGCATGAAAGTTTCCCAGGCGGCTCATGGCCTGCAAAGGCCCAAAGTCCAGGAGCTCCGTGTCTGAGCACTCCCGAAACTCAGGGAGAATCTGTCTACTCTCCAGACCTGAAACAGGTCAACATCAGAGGGCAAAACTTTCCAATGAGGTTGTGATGTTTGTTTTTCCGCAGGTCAAGGAAAACGTTGTTGAGTGAATCAGGAACAGGAGAGAGAGCTGGCCCAGCGTTCACATGGATCCCGCCTTATATATCTTCACCAGTCAACAGAAGCTTCTGTGCACTTTTAAAGTTAGTTCCGGGGGCTCAGTCTTTTTCAAAAAAGCTCTTTGCAGAAGGGCGTGAATTCACAAGTGGACCATGGGATGTGGGCAGGTGCCTCAGGGCATGTCATTCAGATGTCCTTCGCAGAGAGCTGGGAAATGACAACAGACCTCCAACCTCTGGAGGGTGGGCACCCCAGGGGGCAAGATCAAAGAGGTCGTGGTCCTTGGTGAATTCCCAAGGTCTCTCTACATAGCCCTGGCTGTCCTGGACTCATTCTGTTGACCAGGCTGGCCTCGAACTCAGAGATCTACCTGTCTCTATCTCCAAAGTGCTGGGATTAAAGGCATGCACTACCACAGGGTTTGTTTTGTTTTTTTGAGAACAGGGTCTCACTATGTAGCTCTGACTGTCCTGAAATTCAATATTTGGACCAGTGTAAAAAAATGGCTAATTAAGTTATTTAACCAGTATTTAGGTTGTATTTAATTGATTGGTGGCTGTTAATCCTTAAACAGCCAGTATAAATGAGTACACAGATACTAGATGGATTTTAACAAGCCTTGGCCTGAATTGAGCAATCTTGGCCCACCTAAGCTAGCTCTTAATTCTATTACCCAAATATGACCCCATATATACATATATCCCCTTGGACTGCCATTCTCCACACTATGTCGATGTTTCTGACCAGGTGTAGTGAGGTTCTTTTTTCTAACCCATGGTGTGCGTCCTCCTTCCTTCTGCTGGCTGGAATGAATTAATCCTCCATCTAAAGTGCAGGCTTCCTGTTCTAATCTCAGGAAATCGCGCCTTTCTCTGCTTTTGCCCAATCTCAGGCCTCAGCATTTTATTTAACCAATCAGAGTCAATGTAAGTTACAGACAGCAAACAGGACCAATTAATTAACATTTAGAATGCTTAACACTACCCCTTCAATTCCCTCCTTTTGTCTAATAAAAGGGTAAATTTTTAAACTCATATAGTAAAAACAATAAAAACAAATATGAAACAATCAAGAAAACCATATATAAATGTTTAGCCTATTTATATCAGGCAATCTTGAAGAAGAAAAAAATCATTTATTTATCTTGGTGTGTCTAATGTTCTGAACCTAAATAATTTCTATCATAACCTATATTTATAAGCCTAAAGATTTTATTTAGACTTGAAAATATCCTTTCAAATCCTAACAACTCAAGTTCAATTGAAATTTTATAACTATTATGCCTTCAACCCCATCAAAGACATAAGAAGGCATAAAGTTATTTGAGTGAGTAGGACGCATAGGAGAGCAACCTCCAAGAAGAAATATGATGGTTTGTTGCCTAGACAGTCCCAAATATCTCTCCATATCGTTGGAGCATCATCTTCAGCCTTCTGGCCAAGCATTTTTCACAGACTAAATTGTGCAGCAGGAAATAAGAAGGATTTTCTCATTCTGTCTCTGCAGAATCAGAACATCGACTTACCTGCATTTAAGCTCTGGGTCCATCTTTGGACTGTATAGATTTGAATCCCCTTGTAATGTTTTAAACACATTACTTAACTCATAAGTACTTAAACCAAGGGTGGGCCTTAGCCAATTTATATCTCCCATTAATTTTTGAAAATAATTAAGAGTTTTCAATTGGTCTCTACGGATCTGTACCTTTTGCCATCTTATTCTCTGTTGACTTATTTTATAACCCAAATAGTTGATTGAATCTCCTCTTTGTATTTTTTCAGGAGCAATTTTTAACCCCAATAGTAGCAGAATTCTTTGCATTTCCTTAAATAAGTTCTCTAAAATAACTACATCAGAATCAGCCAACAAAATACTCTTTCTGCCCAGCTAATTGGCCATAAGTGACTTTTATTAACTAATCAAGAGTATGCCTCAGAAGGGGTGGTAACCAGATCTCAACATTGAATTCAACCTATCAGAAGCAATGATATTAGACCTTCCACAACAAAGGTGGCCTTGAACTCACAGAGATCCACCTGCCTCTACATCCCTAATGCTGGGATAAAAGGTATGTGCCCCCACTCCCAACTCATAAAAACAATTCTTCCTTTCTTTCTGTTTTTTTTTCAAGACAAGGTTTCTCTGTCTAACAAGCCCTGGCTGTCCTGGACTCTCTTTGTAGATCAGGCGGGCCTAGAACTCACAGAGATCCTCCTGCCTCTGCCTCCTGAGTGTTGTGATTAAAGGCATGTGCCACCAAACCTGGCCTATTTTATTTTTAAAAATGAAATGGTATCATGTATTTCTGACTAGACCTTGAACTCCTGACACATACACCTACCCTCCTATCTCCCTTTCCCAAGTTTTGGGATTACATGGATGCACCACCAAACTGCTGAATTTTAGGAAGCACTGGGATGGACATAAGGATTTGCAACCACTCTACCAACTGAGCTACACCTCCAGCTAAAGATTGTATCTTGAATATGACTCCATGTCGATATGGAATGTATCCTTGTGGGATTTTTAAAAAATGTATGCATGTATATATTTGTGTGAATGTGTGTCTGGTGCAGTGGTGTGTTGTGTAGGATGGTGTAGGCCAGAAGACAGTCTCTGGTGTTGTGCTCAGGGCATCATGTACCTCTGTAGCTAGTCTTTCCTACTGTGTGAGTTCTTCCTTTTCCCACCCTTTATCCCCCTGGTTTCACCCCCTAACACCAGCTAGGAGAGAAACAACAATAGAGGGGAGAGAGGAATTAGGAAAATCTCTGAATCTCATTTCTTTACTCTTATTTCCTTTTCAACTACAGCTACTAGCAAACTGCATCCAATGTCCCTAAACAATGAACAGCCACCAACCCCCACTGCTCAGGCCCTAGCATTTATGTACCTACTGAAAAGTTCCCAGAATTTCAAATGTCACACAATCACAGAAACTATCTGCAGCTGGCCAAACCTCCCCTCTGTTAGAGCACGAGGCAAATCATAGTCAGCTATTGCACATGGTCTGAAGCAGCCCCAGATCCCCACATCTGGGATTAAAATGAAAACACATTCTTAAATATTTCTGGTTTTTTTTTTTTAAGAAACCAAAACTCTAAAATTGTGGCTACATGTAGAGAGCTGCGATGTGCCGCGCCCTAAAGATGGCGCCGGTTTCCGCCTTCCACCAGCCCGACGGTGAGCGCTCTCGATGATAAACAAGTCCATATTTGGCTAAGACCGCTGATCTGGCTTGCTTCCGCATATGTGGGCCTCTAAGATAGCACCACATGGCTTTACTTGATTGGCTGTTCATTTAGTATTTAGCCTGTGGGTTGGGTCTGCCCGGGCATTCGGAAGACTGTTTTCAAGGGACCTGAATAAACTGCTTGAGAAGAGCTTTTGCGAGTTGCGTCATCCTTGCTGGTCGAGGGGGACGCGGCAAGTGGTGGCCCGTACGGGGACCCAGAAAAGACTCAGAACTCCTGCAGTCAGGGGCAGCGCGCTGGTAAGTTCCTGGGATAATTTGGGACAATAAAGTTTCACGGAAATAGCGAACATACGGTAAAGATTCACGGAGATAGCGAACATACGGTAAAGATTCGCGGAGATAGCGAACATACGGTAAAGATTCGCGGAGATAGTGAACATACGGTAAAGTTTCACGGAGGTTGCGAACAAAAGGTAAAGTTTCGCGGGGAAACTGCTAACCGAAAGTAAATTTTTAAACATGGGATTGTCTGAGTCACATCCAATTTTTGTGGCTCTTCAGGAACTACTTTTAGCTAGGAATTTGAAGATTAAGAAGTCTACCCTAGAAAGATTTTTGAATGAATGCGATTCCGTGGCTCCATGGTTTGCGGTGTCCGGGAATCTTACGGTATCCTGCTGGGACAAATTAGGCAGGGACTTGGATTTTGCCTGGGAGCAAAGTACATTGCAGGGAGGAGCACGGCCTATTTGGAGACTTGTTCGGAGTTGTTTAGGAGATCAGAGATATTGCAAGGCAGTGGAAACAGGACAAAAGGCATTAGAACAGTTAAAAGAGGAGTGCTCGGTCAAATCTGGGAAAGATACTTTGGAAAAGGATAGCTCAGAGTCTAAAGAGGAACTTAAAATGTTAACAAAGAAAATGGAAAAGTCATCTTTGAGAAAAAGTTCTGACTGCACCCGGATAGAGCCCTCAGGTCCGGGGCCGCCTGTGCTGGCGCCGCCTTCATATAATGAGACTTCCCCTCCGAGTGGTCCTAGTGGGCAGTCATTCTGTCCAAATGTCTGGAGGGAAGTGAGACATGAGCTGTACTACCCTGTCTTTCAGGATGGAGGGGGAAATCGTTATCATGAACCTCTTGATTTTAAGGTAATTAAAGCACTCGCTGAGTCTGTCCGCACTTATGGGATTAATGCTGCTTTCACTGTAGCTCAGGTGGAAGCTCTTAGTCGTTATTGCATAACCTGCGTGCCATAAATCAACAAATGCAGATCATGGGCCCAGTGCAACGCGGCTTGCTGCTTTTATCATCTTTGCCAGCCTCATGGCCCATTATAGTTATAGATATAAGAGATTGTTTTTTCTCCATCCCTTTGTGTGCCAAAGATAGTGAGAGATTTGCATTTACTGTTCCATCCTGTAACCATGAGGAACCTGATCAGCAGTTTGAATGGGTAGTATTACCCCAGGGCATGGCAAACAGCCCCACTATGTGCCAACTGTATGTGGGGGAAGCCATTGCTCCCTTGAGAAAGAATTTTCCAGATTTGAGATGTGTTCATTATATGGATGATATCTTACTGGCAGCTAAGAGTGAACAAATGTTAGATCGGGCCTATGAAGAATTAGTTCAATTATTAAAAAAGAAAAGGTTGTTTATTGCTCCTGATAAGGTTCAAAAGGAAAATGTGGTTGATTATTTAGGAGCAAAGGTTGGACCTGAAAAGATAATACCTCAAAAGATTGAGATAAGAAAAGATAATTTAAAGACTTTAAATTATTTTCAAAGGTTGTTAGGAGATATCAATTGGGTAAGAGGCTATTTAAAACTACCAAATTATGAAGTACGACCCCTATATGATATTTTGAAAGGTGATTCAGCACTTAATTCTCCTAGGCAATTTACAGAAGAAGCAAGAAAAGCTTTATGTAAAGTGGAAGAAAGGTTACAGAGTGCCTTCCTAAAGAGATGGCAGGAAGGACAGCCAATTGCATTGTGTATATTTGCCACCTATGGTCAACCTACAGGGTTGTTATGGAAGGATGGACCATTATTATGGACCTATTCAAAGATTTCTCCAAAAAAATCCATAGAACATTATCCCACTGCAGTTGCTGCTTTAGCCTTAAATGGTATCCAACAATGCTTGCAGTCTTTTGGAGTTGCTCCTGCCCATATAATAGTGCCCTATTCCAGTCATCAAATTAAGATTTTGTGTGGCACTGTAGATGATTGGGCAATATTGCAATGTAGCTTTGAAGGAGTGATTGAAAACCATTATCCTAAACATCCATTGCTATCATTTTTTAAGGAGCACCCAGTGATATTCCCTAAGGTTACTTCAGCAGTACCACTTCAAGGGTCACCAAATGTGTTTACTGATGGCTCAAAGACAGGCTGTGGAGCCTATTTGATAGAAAGACAAGAGCCCGTGTTATGTCAATTTCAACCGGGCTCCCCCCAAATAGTAGAGTTGAAAATAGTAATTGAGGTGTTTAAAAGATGTCAATTTGCATTCAATTTGATTTCAGATTCAGTTTATGTGGTCAACGCAGTGAAAGTATTAGAATTAGCAGGTCCTATTAAGAATAGTAGTACTGTATGTGCCTTATTACAAGAGTTACAAGTTTTAATCTGGCAGAGAAAAAGGTGTTTTTATATTCAACATATCAGAGCACATACAGGATTACCTGGACCATTAAGTGAGGGTAATGATAAAGTTGATCAATGGACCAGGATGGAATGCATTTTTTGGAGCTCATTCCTGGACCAAGCCAGACAGTTTCACCAATTATTTCATGTAAATGCAAAAACTCTACAGCAGAAATTCCATTTGTCTAGAGCAGATGCTAGACAAGTAGTTTTGGACTGTCCTCAGTGTGTAATTCATCATCATCCTTCCAGTGTGGGAGTGAACCCTAGAGGGTTGATGCCACTCAAAATCTGGCAAATGGACGTTACCCACATTTCAGAATTTGGAACCTTAAAATATATTCATGTATCTGTGGATACCTGCTCAGGTATCATACATGCTACACCTATGAGTGGAGAAAAGGCTCGCAATGTCATAGGACATTGCTTAGAAGCCTGGGCTGCATGGGGAAAACCACAGCAGCTGAAAACGGATAATGGACCAGCCTATATGGCACAGTCCTTTGTCTCCTTCTGCAACCAGATGGAGGTACAGCTTAATCATGGATTACCATACAATCCTCAAGGACAAGGAATTGTGGAGCGTGCTCATCGCACCTTGAAAGAATGCTTGCAAAAACAAAAAGGGGGAATAGGCCAAGGCCGTACCCCCAAGGAGAGAATGTCTTTAGCCTTATTTACTTTAAATTTTTTCAATTTGGATGCTCAAGGCCGCTCAGCAGCGGACAGACATCAGGATTCCCATGGTTCACCTAAAAGCATGGTGAAATGGAAGGACATTTTGACAGGCTCTTGGCGGGGGCCTGACCCCGTGCTAACATGGGCGAGAGGGTCTGTTTGTGTTTTTCCTCAGGATCAACAAGATCCAGTGTGGGTGCCTGAACGCCTTGTGAGGAAGATTCGTCATGAAGATCTTCCTAAGGATCCTGGTGATAGTAGCAGTGAGTATGTCAGGAATGACCGAGCCGAGATGGGGGATCCTGTCGATATTCCCAAAGCCGATGCCGGTCAGACATGATGCAACTGTGTTTCCACGCTTATTTAGTAGTAATAGAAGCCTAGGCTTACCCTACCTTCCCTTTGATGATCAGAAAAGCCCTATAGAGGGTAATAGAAATGTCAGCTTGAAGGGTAGTCTGTGCTTTTTAATGAGCTTCAATAGGTCAGATGATACAAAATGCATTAAATTGTCTCAGCAGTCAGCAGATTTTTTACCACAACTGAGGTTTAGGGGTAGGAGTGGTGTTTTGTTTTCAGGCAACGGTTCTTGTCTTGAAGGATGGTGGCCCACACGAGTCTCTGACCGGGACCCCCCCAGACAGCCACGCTGGGCACCTTTTTGTAGAGGATCCACAGGAGAGGAAGGACCTTTTCCCTGGACTAGATGTCAGGAGCGCAGAGCAGTTTGGGTTCAACAAGATTATTTTTCCTTTAGCCCCATGATTAGTAATATAGTGAATAAGTCTTGTACAGGAATGCTTGATATATCTACTAGGGATCCTCAGCAGACTGCCACCAATCCTTTTAATTTGTGGCTTTTGTGTGGAGTAAATGGAAGTTGCATGGATTTGGGACCTGTCATTATGCTTGGGGGAGGAATTTATCAAAGAGGTAATTTTTCCCTAGGGTCCGCTACCAAATTGGATTTTTCTAGCGGTAGTGGCTCTGGTACTTGGAATTCTTTGTTTCATTCTTACCGCAACAAGAACTTTTTAGCTTCGCCAGTATGTCTCTGGCCTCCTTTTCTGTGGATTGTAAGTAATGGGAGTGCATCCTTGGGTGAAGAAAAATTAGTATGCACTCCGGGCACATGTTTTTATGCCCTATGCTGGAATGCCACAGCCTTTCCTGTGGCTGTGGTGACTAGAATGCCTTGATATGTACCAGTTCCTGTAGAGGCCCCTAATACCATGATGCTATTCAGGTTTAAAAGAGATTTTGGCATCACTGCAGCTATTGTTACTGCCATCACTATTGCTGCTGTGGGAGCCACTGCCTCAGCTATTGCCTTGTCTAGTTCTATACAGACTGCCAATGCCCTGAATAACATCTCAGCCACTGTAGCACAGGCATTGGATACCCAGACCTCTATGAATTCTCATCTCAAAGGAGGTCTTATGATAGTTAATCAACGCATAGATTTAAAACAAGAACAGATTGATTCTCTTTGGCAACTAGCACAATTGGGGTGTGAGTGGAAAATGCAAGGTTTGTGTGTTACTTCCGTGCAGTATCAAAATTTTACAAAGGCTGCTAATTTTTCTAGACAATTGTCAAAGTTCCTCTTACAGGATTGGTCGGCTGAATTTGAAAATTTGATGAGAGAGCTGAGAGCGACAATTGTCCACATCAACTCCACTCGGGTGGATCTGAGCCTGGCTACTGGTTTGACTTCCTGGATACAGACGGCTATGGATCATCTTAAGGAATGGGTGAGCGTAGGCTCTTTGGCGATACTAATGATACCAGCCTCTCTGTTTTGCCTATGGTGCATCTACAAAATGAGAGCCACACAAAAGTGTAATGCAGCCATGATTATACAAGCCCTTGTCGCCATTGAGGCGGGCCAGTCCCCTCAGGCATGGCTCGCTGCCGTGAAGTAAATCTTCACTAAGCATAGTCCCTGCCCACTGAGGTATTCGTTCCATGGATATTAGGGTCTGGCAAGTCAATGACGGAGTAGACGGGTAAGTCTCGGCCACCTAAGACAGGGCAGTCCCGAGTGGGGAGGCTGACCCAGAGACGGGTAAGAGTTTGAGCACTGCCCTCCTACAGGCTCAGGCCCACCGTGAGATCCCAAGATAGAGGGATTACGAAGCCTTTCCAGGGACTTTTACCAACTTTAGAAAAAATAAAAAAGGGGGAACTGTAGAGAGCTGCGATATTATGTACATTGGCTACTATGCCCCACTTTGCTTCCTACTGATAAGACTCACTACCCTAACAAAAAAAAAGACACACTTTGGGGCTAGAAATGTGACTGTGTGGTCAAGAGCACTTGCCACTCTTACAAAGGACCTGGGTTTGTTTCCCAGAACACACATAGCAGCTCACAAAACATCTGTAACTCTAGTTCCAGAGGACCCTACACTCCCTTCTGGCTTCCACAGGCTTGAGGCACACATGCGGCACACATACATAGGGTTTCCATCTGGATACCAGCTTCCTTCATCCCTGCATGTGGCTTTCTGTGAGACCAGGGTAAGGAGAAGAGAGCTTGCTTGAATTCTGCAAACTGCAAGATTGTTCTTTTGCAATGCTCAATGTTAAAATAGTTGGAGAACAGAGCTGAGTGGTTCTCTACTGGAAGTAATTATATTCAAAGATGAATAGGCAGAAAGAAGCAAAGAAAGAAGCAACCGAAACACACAAGAAGAAACTCCATCAAAGGACGGAAACCCAGAAATTGGAGCTATCTGATCCAAGCCTTGAGGAGAGAGCCAAAGCCTGAACCAAGCCAGAAAAGAAAGAACCACAAGAGGAGAAAAAAAATCAAAATAATCTTTTAAGGAAAGGCTAATTCAAGATCTTTAGGGGCTTAAAAGGGACTCACACAGCAGGTGTTTAAGCAATGAATAGACATTGAGAGATGTGAAGAAACTGATGAGATAAGGCTTATGAGAAACACACACACAGTGATGTGTTGGAAGGCTAATTGAAACCATCCTTACCCTTGTTTAATGGACTTTGCCTTGATTTCTGTTTTATCTGATGTTACCATGGCAACGTAGCTCTCTCTCTCTCTCTCTCTCTCTCTCTCTTTTTAGTGTTTTCTTCACATATTTTTGGCTGTCTTCGTACTTTGAATCTGTTTCTGTTAGTAGTTTTCGATGTATCTCTCCCCCGTTTTTTTTTCTTTTAAATTTTTCGAGACAGGGTTTCTCCTTGTATCCTTGACTGTCCTGGACTTGATTTGTAGACCAGGCTGGCCTTGAACTCACAGAGATCCGCCTGCCTCTGCCTCCTGAGTGCTGGGATTAAAGGCGAGCGCCACCACATGTAGCTGATATATCTCTTTTTATCTTGTTGTTTATTATATTCGGAACCAATCTCCAAGTCCCTGGCTTCTAATAAGAAAGCACTACTTTTTATAAAAAAATGATCTTCTGCTAGAATGCAAAATGAGAGAGGTTACAAAGCAATATGCAATATTTGTGAAAGACAAGAGTCTCTTTGTTTTTTTTTTTGTTTTTTTTTTTTTTTTATAAATACTTTATTTTTTTTTTCTTCAAGTTACATCTCAGTAACAAACCCCTCCCTATTCCCCCTTCCCAACCCGCCCTTCCACCCTCTTCCCTCCAGAGGTTTCCCCTTTCAGTCCAACAGCTGGTTCCTTCTCTTATAATAGTAAGTATTATACAAAACAATAGATATAATTATGCCACATTTATGAGATTAAATTGGCCCAGTATACCTTCCCAATGTTCAGTTTATACCTATTTGGCCCCTGACTTTAACATTCTACTATCTACCCAACTCCATGAGTTTAAAGGTCTATATGTGACTCAACATTCATACTATCTTTCAACACACTTTTAAGAGTATCTTCTTAGATCTATAACACCCTCTTGATTCCTAAACAGTTCAAAATTTAACTATAAGATTCTATCTGTCTATTCTTCAACCACCTCAGAGACCTGAGAGGGATAAATATATTTGCTTATATAGGAAGTGCAGAGCCTGCAGCTTCCAAAACTAAGAAAGAACATACCAGTAACTGCCTGGACAGTTCCCATTTTCTCTCCATACATTCCAGCATCAATCTTCAGGCTTTGGGTCCTGTTTCTCTGACAGACATTTGTTGTAGAGCAGGGATTATGAAGGACTTACCTACCCTGTCTTGGCAGAGTTAGGCTGTCGACTTCCCTGCTACGAAAGACAAGAGTCTCTTTGTATTACACAGATACCCATTAAAAACTTGTGAAAAAGAAAGACCATACATTCTCAGTGGTAGAATTATGATTTTTTTCTGTTTATCTGTATTTTCCATATTCCTAAAATGAACTCATGTGTTTTTGCTAAAAAATAATGTAAGTTTTATAACTAGGGCTGGAGAGATGGCTCAGTGATCATAAGCCTTTGTTGCTCTTGCAGAGGACCTGGGTTTGGTCCCAGCACCCAATGATGGCTGAGAAGCATTGATAACACCAATTTCAGGATATCTGGTGCCCACTTCTGACCTCTGTGGACACCAGGCAAGCATACAGAGTTCAGACATATATGTAGGTTACTAATCCCACTGAATGAGTGTGAAGATCATTTTTTTTGTTTTGTTTTGATTTGATTTGATTTGTTTTTCGAGACAGGGTTTCTCTGTGTAGCCATGGCCTCACTTTGTAGACCAGGCTGGCCTACTCACAGAGATCCACCTCCCGAGTGTGAAGATCATTACCCAAATTCTGTGAGGCTTTTTTTTTTTTTTTTTTTTAGGTTTTTCTAGACAGGGTTTCTCTTTGTAACAGCTCTGTCTGTCCTGGAACTCACTCTGTAGACCAGGTTGGCCTTGAACTCACAGAGATTCGCCTGCCTCTGCCTCCCAAGTGCTGAGATTAAAGGCATGCGCCACCACGCCTGGCTCAGTTTATTTATTTATTTATTTTATTTATTTATTTTTTTTTTTGGTTTTTCGAGACAGGGTTTCTCGGTATAACAGCCCTGGCTGTCCTGGACTCGCTTTGTAGACCAGGCTGGCCTCGAACTCACAGAGATCCACCTGCCTCTGCCTCCCAAGTGCTGGGATTAAAGGCGTGCGCCACCACCGCCCGGCCTGGCTCAGTTTATTACCCAAATTCTTTGGTCAAATTATGTAAGCTTTATTTTCTGTTACAGAGGGCCGTCTTCCCTAAAGCTGTGTTTGAGATAATAGCATTGAACACAGGAGGGGGCTTTATATAGTTGAGAGAGAGGAGAGAGAAGAAAAAAACAAAAAAGAAAAAGAAAAAAAGCAGGTCTAAGGAGGTTTTCAAGGGTTGGGGATTTCCAGAAGAATTTTGGTTATGTAGCAGCTTGACTGAACATTTCAAAATTATTTGATAGAACATCTTATATTGTCGGGATAGAAGTCAAGGTATAGGGCATGGAACATGTCAAATTCCAGAAAATATGTCAAGACATGGTCAAACCCAAGTTTTACAGAAAACAAGTGAAACTTATTTTGACATTGTAGAAGATGACTTTTAAACTTAAAATGGAGTCAGGCTGGTCCATAATAGGGAAAACAAACTTAAGTTTAAAATTAAATAATTAAAACACATATGTTTGTTTTTGAAATATGGTCTTGAGTGTGAACCTCTGGCTGTCCTGGAACACACTCTGTAGAGGAGGCTAGCCTTGAACTCACAGAGATCAGTCTGCCTCTGCCTCCCCAGTGCTGGAATTAGAGGGGTGCACCACCACAACCTGGCTAAAAATCTATTTTTTTTAAAAATAATAATAAAACTAAAAGCTGTGTGTGTGTGGGGGGGTCTCGAAAAACAAAACCCTCCAAATTCCCCAAAACAACAACAAACGATCCCCAAAACAACAACAATCGCCCCCCAAATGGACCACTGTGGCCAATACTGGGGCAGGGACCTTTTAAAAATATTACTGGCTCTTTCTCCCCCATCTCTTCCTCTCTGTATTTCTCTGCCCGTCTCTGTCTCTCTCTGCTTCCGC
>CAJQZJ010016855.1:6729483-6753199 GCA_907164525.1 Lophiomys imhausi | reverse complement strand
ATTCCCTGGAAAGAAACATGAAAGAGCATGAACATTTGTGTGAGTGAATGTGTGTGTGTGTGTGTGTGTGTGTGTGTGTGTGTTGTGTTAACTCACATGCCTGCACACATGTGTTTGAGCTCCTATGTTTTATTGTTTCTCCCTATTAGGGAGTATAACCAAAATTTGTCCCAGATTTTCTTTGTCTTTCTGCTTGTTCTTCAAAGAGTCCTAAGAAGTTAATTTTTCCAGGAGTTTTTCTATTTAATATTGCAGCCAAAGAGAACTTAAATCAAGTCTTTGCTGCACTTAAATCCATACCCAGCCAAAATGGAACTGTAGGCCAACATACAGTCTTCTTTTGATAGGGTTGGTCTATCACATTCAGTAATGACGCTGCTCTTTGGTGCTCTCCACTTATCTGGAAGATATACTAAAATAGGCTGGCTAGATAAACACTGAAATCCCAGACTTGCCCATAAGGATAATGCTGCATTTTTCTGTGAGTCACAGGCATATTCTGGAGGAGTATTTCTGCATGGAAACTCAGCTTCTTGGATTTGCTGAGTGAAAGTCCTCACCGATGAGAGTATGAACCAAATAGAAAGCCTCCTACACAGGAGCCTCTCCTTCCTGTCATCTAAATGTTTAGGTCTTCCTGAAGTCTGTCGTTCTTTGCTCCCTCTCCAATCTTGAAATTGCGTTTTGCTTCGGAGTATAAATATAAGTTTGTGTGTTAGGTGGATTCAGATCCCAACAGGGTCATCTGATAATTACAGCCATATAAATGCAGATACAGGTCACTGCTTTCACCCTTTACCTTCTTCAGGTGAATCTCAGATATCAGCAGCCTTTTCTTTAAGCTGGCTCCTGTCAACTGTTAAATTAATATGGAAAAGATGTATTAAGTGTATTCGTGGGGGATGAGCAGACCAGATGGAAAGGCTGAGGTAAAGGTCATTTACTAAGTTCCTCAGTTTGTCTCCAGTCTGGGGCCAGGCAATAGAGTGGAAAAGGAGGCTATTTTTTTATTCTGTGTACACACATACAGTATACATATATATTTATATCACAATTTACAGAACCAAAAAGTTGGGTTTCCAATGAAATAATTGTTTTTTTAAATAATCATCTTGTTTTTAAATGTGATCTAAACTATAATGTACAGTTATCATGAGGCTTTTGAAGAAGGGGTGGGAAGGGAGAAACCACTCTGAGGGGTTTGTTCTGCTTTTCCTTCAGGGTTTTATTTTTGATTGTTTTTTTTTTTTTCTTGTTGGCCATCTGTGCTAAGCCTTACAGTGGCAAAAATAATGACATGTAGCAAAGATTTTAAAACAAAGTATTTTTTTCTTTTATAAAGTTTGTGTTGTGTAATCTTGATTGCGACTTCTTTACAACAGACATGCACAACTGAAAGAATTCATAAATGAGCCCCAAACACATAAGCATAAAGCCTTAATTTCAGGAATTAGAGATCATAGGGCCCTGATCACTTAGCACCCCCTGTTCCTTGCTTACCCTCCTGATTCTGACACATTGTGAGTAACGTCAGTAGAGGCTCTCGTGGGAGTGGGGGTTGTCTCATCCCTTAGAAGTTCCCCAGTATGTCCTCTCAGTAAAAGGAGATAGGGGTTGTAGCTTTAAACTGTCCAAATGGGCTCCCTCTACACATGTGGAACATTGATACCTCTTGAAATCCAAAGGCAACCCAGGGCCCTGTGATCTGTGCAAGGAGTCCAGCTAGAAGCTGAATCTAGATAAGAGGTGATATACTTTCTGTTCCAGGGTCCTTCATTTCCTAATTCCTCACATGTGTTTATGGAAGAAAATGGGAATTTGGGGGTGTGGTTGGCCGAGCTAGACTCTCATGACCTGTCACATGCCTGGATTTTGGGGAAGCATTTGGAGGCTCTTGTGACTGGACCTAGTTGGGGATTTTAATGATGGAGATAAAATGCTCATCAGCCTACCACCTGAGTTTTTAGCAGTAGCCGTTTGTGTTGATTAAGTGTTGGTCATAGACGATACATTGGGTCGCCTTTCTTCCCCTTCTTCCCTTCATGCTGTGTTGGGCATTGAGCCTTTGGCACAAAATGTTAGGCAAGCACACAGCCACTAAGTTGTGTTCCTCGGTCCTCTTGTAACTTTTTTTTTTAATTGGTTTTTTGAGACAGGGTTTCTCTGTGTAATAAATAGCCCTGGCTGTCCTGGACTTGCTTTGTAGACCAGGCTGGCCCTGAACTTGAACACACAGAGATCCGCCTGCCTCTGCCTCCCAAGCGCTGGGATTAAAGGCGTGCGCCACCACACCCAGCTTTAACTTTTTATTTTTAGAAAGGATCTCACTAAGTTGCCTAGGCTAAACTTGAACTTGTGAGTCTACTCTTGGCGGAAGATAAGGAACGTGTCCTCTGTGTGTAGCCTAGGAAACAGGCCTTCAGAGCGAGCTGAGTCTACTCTTACTTAGAGATCGTATCTCACTGGATAGCCCTGGCTGGTTTCAGACTCCCTCTGTAGCCTTGGCCTTGACCTCCCAGAGAACATCTCACCCTCACCACCCAGTGCTGGGGGTAAATGTGTGCTCATAGCCAACTGGGATTTTGCTTTAGCTTCCTGAGCAGTGGAACAGCAGGTGTGCACTACCACACACTCAGCTTTCTGGCCACGCAAGCCGTTTCACCTGGACTTTGCAATTCCTCCTGCGTAGCCATAGGGGTCAGAAAAGCTACTCCCTGCCCAGAAGCAGTTAACACTAGCCAACAGTCACAACGTCTTAAAAATGTTTAAATTGGAGCCTTACAATGATCCCCCACCCCTTTGCCCCCTTATGTCAGAAGAGGACCTGACACAGTTGAAAACGGTTCAGGTAAGGGAGGTGGTGGGTTGTGACGGGAAGGGTAGAAAAAGGAGTTCCCCAAAAAGACATTTTGAGGAAGGACGGAGACAACAGGGCTGTTTTCTTTCATTTTCCCCCACCAAAACCTCAATTTGAATAATGTGTTGTTTTATTTTTGTTCCCAAAGACAGATGAAGCAATACTTAGCAATTCTCCACCCTGCCATAGGACACTGTATGCACAGAAACATTTTGCAAATATGTTCCTCCTTCCTCCCTAGCCCCCCTTTCTCATATCCCATGCCTCCCTCCCTTACCCAGTTTTTCCAACCACTGCTGGAATTGACTTCCGCAATCCTGACGGAATAAATCTAAGCACCCTTAGTCTTCCGCTCACAGTAGCCACATTTCCTGTCTGAAAGGAGCCCTAGACAACAGATTCTCAGCAGCAGGTAATGTTTTTAACTTCTAGATCTTTTAGCATCTGATACCTACCAGTTAACCTTATTTTAAAAAGAGAAAGGATATAGTGAATTGGGGATCAAATAACTTAAGTTCCCTGAGCAAAAACATAATCGTTAGTGCATTTTCTGGCTAAATCTGTCTGGAAATCTTTAGGATTCTGTGTATGATTGTGTGTGTGTGTGTGTGAATGAATATGTGGTTGTTGGTAAATGGAAAGGAAGAGGGTTCTGTAAACCTGTTTCAGAAGTGAACTTTTTCTGGAGTTGTGCTTAAGGGTTAACCGGCTCAAGGAAGAGGAAGAGTTAACTGCCACCTCCAAACCTGGAACACTCTAGTCATTAAATGCTCTGCTGGATATTCTGTTGTTTTGCAAAGAGTACATAAAAATGGAGCTAGTGTTGCACAAGTCATATGATGTGCTTGAAACAGGAAATGGTTTCTAAACTTAAGAACTTGCAATTAAGCCAACGCAAGAAATTAATGGAGCCAGAAAAAATTCCTGAAAAGCTGTTAGCTGTGAACTTAGTCATTACGGAATATTGTCCTTCCACCCTGAATTTCTACTTAAACATCTGAGGCTTTCGCCCTGTAAAGCATCCACATCTCTGGAAGAAAAGAAAAGCTACTTATCCACCACATCTGGTTAGGATTAGAGTCATTTCCTCCCTAAAGAGGGAGAGGGTGAGAAAGGAAGACACAGTGGATGTGTCTTAGAGAAACACTGTCCAAGTAGTCCTGCCCTCTCCTGGCAAGGCCTGGCTGTAGCAGGGAAGGACGGATGGCATGGACAAAGCATGAAGCACACTGTAGGTAGACGTCTGGGTCTTCTCCCACTGTGCCTGTTTGTCCAAGTGCACCCTGATGGGGGAAACTGGACAGAGCAGTGCCAAGCCTTTCCCAGTTACTCACATCTACCCGCCTCTGCTTGTCTAAAGTGTGTGTGGTGTTGGTGGGACATCCCTGAGTTGCAATCATTGAAATTGTGATCCAGCACCTCCCCCAGCCTCTATCCATTATTGCTTTGTCCTGAAAATCACCTGTAGTTCCTTGTCTGTTTTCCACATGAAAACATGAAACAGCCATGTTTGACTCTCATAATTCAAAAGAAGGGCTTCTTAGGCTGGGCATGGTGGCTCACACCTTTAATCCCAGCACAGGCTGGAGGGAGGCAGATCTTTTAATTCAAAACTATCTTGGTCAACACAGTGAGCTCAAGGCCAGTCAAGGCTTACATAGTAAGACTGTTTCTAAAATTAAGAAAAGTGTGTATGAGTGTGTGTGTGTGTGTGTGCTGGAGTTCTCTTGTATTTATGAATAGCTTCTGATCAATGCATGTGTATGCAGTTTTCTGGTAGAAAGAACTTATTTTTGTTTTGTTTTTCAAGACAGGGTTTCTCTGTGTAATAGCCTTGGCTGTTCTGGACTCGCTTTGTAGACCAGGCTGGCCTTGAACTCACAGAGATCCTCCTGCCTCTGCCTCTCTAGTGCTGGGATTAAAGACATGCACCACCACACCTGGCAAAATAACTTATTTTTATAGCTCATAAAAGGTTAAAAGCGACTTTCCTCATGATGTGTCTGCCTTCATTTCCACATCCTAACCCAGCCTGTGAACCTTCTGTCAATGGAAATCTCCCCTAATTTTTCCTTTCACCAGGATGTGGGTGTTCAAGTTTCTCCTGCTACCCACCATGAGCTTTGCTCTGTACCCTGAGGAACTGCTGGACACCCAGTGGGAACTATGGAAGAAGACCCACAGGAAGCAGTATAACAGCAAGGTGCCCAGGGGCCTGAAGGGGAGCACATAGGAGGGCTGGGACCCAAGGCCTCTGCTTTGGCACCTAGATTCCCTTCAATCATAACACAGTGTTTTGCCCCAAGGAAGCAGTTCTCTGTTCCCTGACTCTCCTGCTGGCTTTTACTTCTGTGCTTCAGTCTGTCTATCTGCTTTACAGATGTGTTAGCCGGAGGGGTAGCTCAGGAGTAGATCACTGGTCCAATACCCAACTCCATAGATGGGGCTGTGTGGTGGGGGGGGGATCTCTTTTGGGGAATACTTGTAGTAATGCCATTATTCTATGGTCTCCTAGAACTTTGTGTAAGTTTGTGTGTGTACTCTTAAGATTCCATAGTTCCCCAGCTGTGTGTGTGTGTGTGTTTGTATGTGTGTTAAACTTTTTCTATTTATGTTGCATCTTTTCTCCTAATATCTACCTGTATAACCACACACAGTCTACAAATTTACTGACTGCCCTATTTAGGTGGATGAAATCTCTCGGCGTTTAATTTGGGAAAAAAACCTGAAGCAAATTTCCATCCATAATCTTGAGGCCTCTCTTGGTGTCCACACATATGAACTGGCCATGAATCACTTGGGAGACATGGTGAGTTGTCTCTCAGATCCAGGCCCACCCACTGTCTTTACCCTGATCCCTGCTAATGCTTGGTTTCCTTTGTCTCAGACCAATGAAGAAGTGGTTCAGAAGATGACTGGACTCAAATTACCACCCTCCCATCCATACAGTAACGACACTCTCTATATCCCAGAATGGGAAGGCAGGGTCCCAGACTCCATCGACTACCGAAAGAAAGGATATGTCACTCCAGTCAAAAACCAGGTGCTGTCTTGTCTGTGTCTCGTACTACAAGAGTATAGCACATTATGTCATTTAATTCATCACCTGTTTAGTATAGTTTGGGTTTTTTCTACTTTTAAAATTTTACACACAGGAGCTAGATGTGGCACACACCTTTACTTCCAGTACTCTGGAGGAAGAGGCAGGTAAATCTCTGTGAGTTCGAGCCCAGCCTGGTCTACAAAGTGAGTCAGGACAGCTAGGGGTATTACATGGAGAAATCCTGTCTCGAAAAAAACAAAAAGAAATTTACACATAGTGTTACAACAAGCACCTTACATGTATACTTTTGAGCTCATGCAGAAATATTTGTGCAAAATAAATTCTGAAATTGCAATTACTAGGACACAGCGAATCCTTCCCCCCAAAAAAAGGTTTTTATAATCTTAGATTCTGACCTGCAGGAGAATCTCAGTTTTTCTAGGACCTTAACAGCACAGGGCTAAGCCATCAGTGAGAGGAATAATTGATATGTCAGTCACTCAACAAACACCACCCTGTTCCTACAACCAAACGTGCTCAGCACTGAGCTACACGCTAGAGATTCAAGATTTAATGCACAACCTTCCTCTTGAAGAAACTCTCATTCTTAAAAAATAGAAAATCTGGGAAGGAGAAAATCTGGAAGGAGACTTTCTGAGAGATGACTATGAATAAGGGACAGTTGTACAATTCCCATGCAAATGATCTCTCAGTGCTCACAAGAGTCTATTAACTGTAGTATCACTCATTGTTTTTATTCTTTTGAGACAAGGTCTCTTGCCCAGGCTGGCCTCCAACTCAGTTTATGGCTAAGATTGACCTTGAACTCCTGATCCTCTTGCCTCCACCCCTCAAGCACTGGAATTACATGTTCCACCAAGCACAACTTATTCTTATTTTAGAGGTAAGGAAACTGGGGCACAGAAAAGTTCAGTAACTGATCAAGGTCACTTAACCCGTACAAAGTCAGGTTAGAATTGAGGAGAACTGTCTCCAGAGCCCTCAGGGTAGTACCTACTGTTCTTGAGGAAGCAGGTCACGCTTGTTACCAATGGGAGCGATAGCAAGGCTTCATAACAAAGGCAGTATTTGTGCTTGAACTCATAAAGATAAAGGGCTTGGAATTTTAGCGGGCTGCTAGAAGCATACACCCTATGTGAAGAGTGCTGACTGACAGTTTTGCTCTGTGTCTCTCAGGGTGAGTGTGGCTCCTGTTGGGCTTTTAGTTCTGCTGGTGCCCTGGAGGGCCAACTCAAGAAGAAAACCGGCAAACTCTTAAATCTGAGTCCCCAGAATCTTGTGGACTGTGTGTCTGAGAATGATGGCTGTGGAGGTGGCTATATGACCAATGCCTTCCGGTATGTGCAGAAGAACGGGGGCATTGATTCTGAAGACGCTTATCCGTACGTGGGGCAGGTGAGGCCACCCTGGTGTGGCATCCCACGCTGGCTCTTCCCCCAGCATGGTTTTGTTTTCTATTACTGTATCCTGCTTTCTCTTCTTTCTTTTTTTCCTTTTAATTTTGAGACACTATTTTATTATATATCCCAAACTGGTCTCAGTTAGGTATTCTAGGGTAGCTTCTTTTTTAGAGACAATTTCATGTAGCCCATGCTGGCCTTGCACTCATGTGTAGCTCAGGATGACCCTGAACTCCATGCCTCAAGCGTGCACGTGCTGGGATCATAGGCCTGCGTCCCAAACATGGCTATCCTGCTTTCTTCATAGAATTATTTGCCATAGAAGGCCAAAATTCTCGTAATCTTGGAAAACTTTGAGCCACCTTTCTAGCCCCACAGTGTTTTTAATACAATTGGGCCTGGAAAGTAATAGATAACTTGTAATATGGACCTTCAAAAGAGGAACAGCACTTTCAGTGATAAAAATGTTCGGGACTATATGCTGAGGTGTGCGCTCAGTGTATTTTCATAAAAAGTCGGCTGCTTGATATTTAAGGAGATATCACATCATACCAAACTCATACTGAAGTATGTAACGAAACTAAGATTTTATAAAATGTATTATTGTGTGTATTTGTGTATATGGTGTATGTTTGTATGTGCAGGTGGGCTTGTGCCATAGCATGCATGTGAAGGCCAGAGAAAAACTTTCTGGGTTCTCTCCTTCCACCATGGGTCCTGAGGTTCACACTCTAGTTATCAGGCCTTTTTAGGGAGAGTTTTACCCACTAAGCCATCTTGCCAGCACCCCAAACAAGATCTACCTGCCAGCTCCACTTATCTACTGCAGCAGCCTTTCCTCCCATGCATCCTTAAGAGATTAAACTAGGGGACATTACTTTGGAACATCATCACCTGGGTTCGAAGGCATATGTATCTTTAAATTTACTGTATAATGTCAAACTGTTTGCCAAAAAGTATACTCCCTCCTGCAGTATATAAGAAATCCCACTGATTCACAGCCATGTCTTCATCAGTATATGTCCCTGGCCATTTGTGTTTCTTCTTCTAAACTGATAAAGAGGGCCCAGTGTGCATGCCTGTAATTCCAGCACATGGGAGAGGCAGGCAGATTGGGGTCATCATAAGCTACAAGGTGAATCAGAATGTAGCCAGCCTGAGCTACATGAGACTTTCTGTTGGGGAAGGATGGGACAAAACACCAAAAACCAAAGTACAATAGTAAAGGAGAGACCCTCTATATAGAGGCTAACCTGTTGTCTGCTAATTTACTAACATTATTTAACATATTTCCCACTCACCAATTAAGGATATATTTGAGAAAAGTATATACTAAAGAACTAATAATTAGTGACTTAACAATTAGCAACTAGTGTCTTTTTAGAAGGTTATTTTTATTTTATGTGTATGGGTGTTTTGCCTGCATGTCTGTACATATATCATGCGTGTGCCTGATGTCCCCAGAAGATAGAAGGACATTGGATGCCCTGGAACTGGAGTTACAGATGTTTACGACCCACCATGTGGGAACTCTCGACTTGAGAGCTGCCCTTCCTGCCCAGCTCGCATGGTTTACCTACCACTACATTGGCCAGTTTGCTGAGAAATCTTTTTTTTTTTTTTTTTTTTGTCTGTGTGTGTGTGTGTGTGTGTGTGTGTGTGTGTGTGTTTAGTAAGGCTTGCAAAGAAAGCCTTACTAAAGGTCTTGGAAGGTCAAAAGCTAAACTACTTAGTTATTAATTTATTTTCATATCATGTTGTGTACTTATTTCTATCTCTGATGAAAACATAAGATCCTACTAAAACTCTTTACCTCATACTAGCATCCCTGAGTTGTGTAGAGGGTCAAGGCCATCTCTTGAACTGGGCTTAGCTTAGCATTGGCAAACTCCCTCCCAGAGTAGCTGGTACCTTCCTGACCCAGGAAGCTGACACATACTACACAGGTAGAAGATAATTTGTGTTTAAAAACAAAAAACCCTCTTATTTCAGAAAAATTTCCCTATCCTGCATTAGTCAAAACAGTCTCTGTCAAGATGGGAGAGATGAACATGCTTGTAATCCCAGCATATAGAGAGGTAGAGGCACAAGGGTGAGGAGTTTGCGCTTCTCACTATATAGCTATGAACTGAGTTCAGGGCCAGCCTATGCTACATGGTATGCTGTCTCAATAAGAAAGAAAAGAAAATGACAATGACAAGGGGCTGGAATGATGGCTCAGTGGTTAAGAGCACTTGCTTTCTCTTCCAGACAACCCTGTTCCCAGCAGCCACACTAGACAGCTCACAACTGCCTGTAACTCTAGCTCCCAGGGATCCAGTTCCTTCTTCTAGCCTTCAAGAGAGTGTATGCACACATATGTCCACACATACCCCATACACACAGAAGATACACATAAACAAATGCATAAATAAAAATAAAAAAGTTGCCGGGCGGTGGTGGCGCACGCCTTTAATCCCAGCACTTGGGAGGCAGAGGCAGGCGGATCTTTGTGAGTTCGAGGCCAGCCTGGTCTACAAAGCAAGTCCAGGACAGCCAGGGATATTCAGAGAAACCCTGTCTCGAAAAACCAAAAAAAAAAAAAAAGTCTCTTTTTCTTTTGGAGTTGATTTTTGTGAGTGCTAGAAAGCTGGAAACCACTTGACTTTTCCCCCACATTATTTGTTTTTGAGACAGGATCCTACTTTGTAGCCCAGCTGGCCTTGAACTCGTGGCAGTACTCCTACCTCAGCCTCTTGATTGCTGGGATTACCAGTGTACATCGCCATACTTGACTTCTTTACATAGTTTTCTAAAACGGTAAGAGCCAAAGACTAGTTCGTTGCCTCTAACACTGGTTGAATTTCTTACCAACCCATTGCCAGTTGATTGTCTGTGGTCCTATTCCACCTTTGATTTCCCACCCCAGGATGAAAGTTGTATGTACAATGCAACAGCAAAGGCCGCTAAATGCAAAGGGTACAGAGAGATTCCTGTGGGGAACGAGAAAGCCCTGAAGAGAGCAGTGGCTCGGGTCGGGCCCATCTCTGTGGCAATCGATGCAAGTTTGACATCTTTCCAGTTTTACAGCAGAGGTGAGAACCTCTTCCTGCAGAGCCCCTCTTCTAGGGTGTGGGTGTGGTGTGAGACACTTGAGTGCTTAGCTTTCACACTCAGACACCATCTGCTGAGTCGGGGAGCTGCTGCGGTGCAAGGCGTCTCGCTAAGTGCGGAGGCAAGGGATGCACAGGGCCCCTCTTAGGTTGCAGAGAACCTCATCCGTCGTTTATTTTGTAGGTGTGTACTATGATGAAAATTGCAACCCTGATAATGTGAACCATGCCCTGTTGGTGGTGGGCTATGGCATCCAGAAGGGAAGCAGGCATTGGATAATTAAGAACAGGTAACGGGAGAACACTACTTTTGTCATTTAACCACCCATGTAACCCTAACCCTCGCCTCCAACTTCCCAGTATTCCTTTCAGGCTCAGTTATGGAACTAACATGTGCAGGATGTGATGGCACACGCCTTTAATCCCAGCACTGGGAGGCAGAGGCAGGTGGATCTCTGTGAGTTCAAGGCCAGCCTAGTCTACAGAGTGAGACAGCCAGGGCTGTTACACAGAGAAACCCTGTCTCAAAAAACAAAACAAATCAAAAATGAAACTAACATGTGACAGGGAGACAATAATGTCCAGAGTATATGCTGGACAGCTGCCCCTGTGCAAGATGCTTAGCTGCACACAAACAACTGGGCAGATGTTTGTGTCAGTCTCTTGCAGCCTGATCAGACTTAACTGACGTCAAGACCAGGTCATTCCTAGTGGTCTCATTCATCTGACCTGCCACAGAGTAAAGGTAAAATCTCCTTAGATTTACAGTAAATATCATTCGATATGATGTTTTTGTTTGGTTGGTTGGTTTTGATTTTTTGAGACAGGGTTTCCTGTAGCTCAGGCTAGCCTTGAGCTCAATATGGCCCTGAATTCCTTAACCTTATCTTTTTTTTTTTTTTTTTTTGGTTTTTCCAGACACGGTTTCTCTGTATAGCAGCCCTTGCTGTCCTGGACTCACTTTGTAGACCAGGCTTGCCTTGAACTCAGAGATCCTCCTGCCTTTGCCTCCCAAGTGCTGGAATTAAAAGGTGTACACCACCACGCCTGGCAATTACAGATAGCTGTGAACTGCCATGTGGTTGCTGGGAATTGAACTCAGGACCTTTGGAAGAGCAGCCAGTGCTCTTAACTTCTGAGCCTTCTCTCCAGCCCCCACAGTGTTTTTAAGGAGTATATAAATTAAGATGCTAAGTATTTTTCTTGATTGGTTCTACAGCTGGGGAGAAAGCTGGGGAAACAAAGGATATGTCCTGTTGGCTCGGAATAAGAACAACGCCTGTGGCATTACCAACCTGGCCAGCTTCCCCAAGATGTGAATCCAGCCGGCCAACCCATCTGTTCCCTACTCCTTCTTCGATGGTGCAAGATAACGGTGCACCTTGGAAGGGAATTGGCATAGCACTCTTGAATCGGCATGTCTGGGGCACTTTTCTTTGTGGATGCAACAGAACATTGTTGTAGACTCTTAGGCTGAGGTATCTGGTTACAGACTCACCTGACTTTGTTGTCTCGGGGCCAATACTGGAGGCCTCCAGCAGGCTGGAGGACTAAGGTGACCTTCCCAAGTCCCTGTCCCTATATGCTCCAGTGCACATTTCTGTCTTCCACCAAGATTCACAAATCTATTCGTAATTCTTTGACAAATTTACATGCTATAAGAAATGTGTTTGTTTCCTTCTTTGCATTTGAAATAAAGTATCTCTTTACAATTTAAGAAATAACTTGCATTCATACTCATGTTGGTTGTGGTCCTAGCCAGCATTTAAGAACTTATTGTGTCATGAGAACTGCACATTTCTGGGATTAAGTGGACCTGACAAGATCTCTCAGTATTTAAAATTGCCTGTGAAGCTGGACACAGCCGTCTGGGTGTGGTCCCAGCACTGGAGGCAGAGGCAGGAGGATCATGGCAGTAAGTGACATTAAAGGCGTCCTCTCAAGCTCACTGTGTACCTGAGATCAGACATGAACTGAACACCTGGTCAAAGCTTTTTTTTTTTTTTTTCCTTTTTAAAAGAAAACAAGCCGGGCGGTGGTGGCGCACGCCTTTAATCCCAGCACTTGGGAGGCAGAGGCAGGCGGATCTTTGCGAGTTCGAGGCCAGCCTGGTCTACAAAGCGAGTCCAGGACAGCCAGAGCTGTTAAACAGAGAAACCCTGTCTCAAAAAACCAAAAAAAAAAAAAAAGAAAACAAACCAGTGTAGCGTTTGTTCATCTCAAACCCATAAGCCTCTTTCTCGCAGAGCCAGGATTAGAGTCTTTTGTCACCGCCATGCCAGGCTGAAGATGCTCTAGTAATAGTTTTTACAGTGTGTTGCTGCTGGACCAGTGGTTCTCAACCTTCCTAATGTTGCGACATTTTAATTCAATTCCTCAGGGCGTGGTGGCGCATGCCTTTAATCCCAGCACTTGGGAGGCAGAGGCAGGCGGATCTCTGTGAGTTCGAGGCCAACCTGGTCTACAAAGCGGGTCCAGGATAGCCAGAGATACACAGAGAAACTCTGTCTTGAAAAACCAAAAAAAAAAAAAAAAAAAAGATGTCTTTAATACAATTCCTCATGTTGTGATACCCTCCCACCATAAAATTATTTTTGTTGCTACTTCATAACTGTAATTTTGCTACTGTTATGGGTCATAATGTAAATGTCTGTTTTCCAATGATTTTAGGTGACCCCTGTGAAAGGGTCCATTGACCCCCCCCCCCAAAAGAAGTTACGACCCACAGGTTGAGAATCACTGTGTTTGAGGGATAAATGAGCACCACCAGTTTTTCCATTCCCACAAAGTACTGTTGTGCCACGAGGAAGAGTTCACAGCTACAGAATATTCATTGCTGGGCACTCTTGTTTAAAATATTTTTAAATTTAATAAAGATTTTGAGTATTTATTATATATATGGGTGTTTCGCCTGCATATATGTCTGTGTACCATGTGCACACCTGGTGCCCACAGAGTCCAATAGAGGGGGTCAGATCCTCTGGGACTAGAGTGTGAGTGCTGGGAGTCAAACCTGGGCCTCTCGAAGAATAGCTAGTGCTCTCAGCCTCTGGCCCTCTCTCCAGCCCCCCTGTCATACACGCTTATTTTATTCTTTGTAAACCCTACCCCCACTTTTTTTGGCCTATGAATGGACATGCCAGGTACAGATGTGGTAACACATGCCTTAAATCTGTGTACCTCTGTGAGTTTGAGGTCAGCCTGGTCTATGTAGTGAGTTCCAAGACAGCTGGGCTACACAGCAAGGTCCTGTCTTGAGCCTACCTACCCAAAAATATGTAGACAAAAAGTAAGCTATATTTAAGCCCAAAAGGATGAAGAAATTAGTTCTGACTCTAAGAATGGTATAGGCTGCTAGGTATGGTCACACCCTGTGCCTTGAAAGGCTAAAGCAAGAAAGTCATGTAAGCTCAGGAGTTCAAAGCCAGACTAGACACCAGAACAAGACTCGACCTCAAAAAATAAATAAATATATAAAAATTAAACAAACAAAAAAAAAAACCCCAAACTTTTAGAGAACAAATAATACTGAAATGCTAAAGTAGTTTGTGGTGGCACACGCCTTTAATCTCAGGTCTCAGGAGGCAGAGATAGATGGATCTCAGTGAGTTCAAGGCCAGCCTGATTTATGTAGAAGGTTTCAGGACAGCCAGGCCTCTGTAGAGATAGACAGTCTCAAAAAAAAAAGTTTGAAAACAGGAATGTAGTAGAACATTAATAAATGCAGATAGAAACAACCAACCAGTGATAGCAAGAATAATATATTTCATACCAACAGAAGTAAGTCATTAACGTATTGGATTTTACATGGAAGCTTTAATGACAGCTCAAAGAATGAGTGGAGGAGGTGATAGATCACAGGAAGCTGAAGGTTGTGAGGGAACTATTGACAATAATATGACTCAGATACAGTGCAAAGTACATAGTGGAGTTAAGAAAAGGAAAGTAGAGATGACTCCTGGGAGCCTCACATGTCCAGTATGTACCCAGAGGTTCACTGACAGTATGCATCAAACATTTCTGAGCAAAAAGTCATGAGCAGCTCTGTATTTTAGTCATATTCCTTTAGCAGTTGTGTAGACAACAAGAGATGAACAAAATGAACAAGCAAGAGACTAGAGGAAGGTCTTAGTGTAGGACATTATTCCCATAGAATAGACATAGGAACATCTACTCAACCCAGATTGGGAACCTGCAGCAGACATGTACTGATACCAAAATCCAACTTGGTGGACCAATGAGTTTTATTGGGGTTACTTAGAGGAATATAGGTAACAGGTTACTTACAGGAACATAAATGACTCAAAGACAACTGCACCAGCAGATCCCACCCCAGCATGGATGACAGCTCATAAAAATTGAAAGCCTGGAGCTCATCTCACAGCAGATTGGAGAGTGCTTTCCTGGCAGCTTGTCTGAGTATCTCCCAATCAGTCCTTATTGCATATATGTGCTTAAAGAATAAGGAGCCTAGTGAATCTGCTTAGCTTCAGGGACTTCCTGAAACTATTGTTCACTTTTTTTTTTTTGAGACAGGGTTTCTCTGTGTACCCCTGGCTGTCCTGGACTCACTTTGTAGACCAGGCTGGCTTTGAACTCACAGAGATCCACCTGCTTCTGCCTCCCGAGTGCTGGGATTAAAGGTGTGTGCCACCACACCCAGCAATTAGACAGCTGTGAACTGCCATGTAGTAACTGGGATTTGAACCCAGGTCCTTTGGAAGAACAGCCAGTGTTCTTAACCACTGAGCCATCTCTCCAGCCCCAGGTTGTTCACTTTCTGAGCTAGTAGGATGGAATGTTGTATATCCCTTAGAACATCCTGAGTCTTAATTAACTTCCCTCCAAAATGGAAGGTTTTAATCTCAGAGAAAACTGTTACATGAGCCTACATTTCATTAATCTCTACATTTTATCTGCTGTTCCTCAATCAGGTGAGGGTGGCTTCATAGAAGAACTGTGGTGAGAGTTTTTGTTTCTTAAAAAAAAAAAAACCCAGTTATGTTATGTGAATATGTTTTTGTTTTAATCCCAGGTCTGGGATATGGGGCTGCTTCAGTTGTCCACAGCTGTTAATTACGATTGTCTCATGCTCTAGCAGGGGCATGGTTTTGACAGCTGCAGATAGTTTAATTCTGAGGACTCTGGAGAGGGTATAAATGCCAGAGCCCAGAGAGGCTCAGGAACCGAGGAGCTTGGAGAAAGTGAGGAAGAAGGGGGTGTTCTGAAGGAGGAAGCAGGTACTGCTCTCCCTGCTGCTGTCAGTCTGTATTATGTCCCATCCTCTGCCCTACCCCATCCCCGCCCCACACGCTGTTGTTGGTTCATCCTGCTACTGTATTTACTGTTGCTGGTTTGCTGTACTGCTGGATATCCTGACGACTGAGATTGGTGTTGACCCGAAAGAACCTGACGACCCTAAACAGCAAGAAGTAGTTCAAAGAGACCTACGTCACTTTCCCCTCCAACTTTCTCTCCCACCTAGTGTTGGGGGGTTGAAAGGAATAACGATTGGAAGGGAGGAAGAAGTTTAAGAACCTAATAAAATAATTAAAACATACACCAACAAAGAACAGCTCCAAAACCTTTCTTAAGTGTAGCAAACAGGAAAGATATGAAATTCCATCCTAGATGAAGCAATTAGCATTCCCAAAGTGTGTTCTGCTGCTGAGCTGTATCCTCGGGTGAGTAAATTTTTTTTTTTTCTTTTTTTGGTTTTTCGAGACAGGGTTTCTCTGAATATCTCTGGCTGTCCTGGACTCGCTTTGTAGACCAGGCTGGCCTCGAACTCACAAAGATCCGCCTGCCTCTGCCTCCCAAGTGCTGGGATTAAAGGCGTGCGCCACCACTGCCCGGCAAGTAAATTTTTTTAATTGAATGTTCTTATTGAATATTGAGCCAGCATGGTTTAATCCCAGCACTTGAGAGGCAGAGGCAGGTGGACCATGTGGGTGTTGCCATGTGGGTGTTGATATGTGAGTTTGAGGCCAGCCTGATCTACAAAGCAAGTCCAGGCCAGGCAGGGCTACACAGAGAAACCATGTGTCAAAGAAAAAAAAAAGAAAGTAAGAAAGAAAAACAAGTTAATAGAATATCTGATTCCCTATTAGATACATTTGCTCAGAATTCTCTTAGTTTGTTCTAGAATTTACTTCTGCCAAGCATATCTTCTAGGTTTTCTGTTTTTTAAGTCATGTGTATGTCTGTGTGTGAATATGTCTGGGGAATTGAACTCAGGTCTTCTGGCTTGGTAGAAGGTGATGCTGAAGTGTCTTGCAGGCTTCTTGCTAGTTTCTTTTATATATATATAATTTATTTTTATTTTATATGCATTGGTGTTTTGCCTGCATGCGTGTCTATGTGAGGGTGTTGGGTTCCCTGGAACTGGAGTTACAGACAGTTGTGAGTTGCCATGTGAGTGTTGATATGGGATTTGAACCCAGGTTCTCTACAAGAGCAGCCAGTGTTCTCAGCCACTGAGCCATCTTTCCAGGCCTGCTCCTGGCTTTAAAATTTTTTTTATAAGCCGGGCGGTGGTGGCGCATGCCTTTAATCCCAGCACTTGGGAGGCAGAGGCAGGCGGATCTTTGTGAGTTCGAGGCCAGCCTGGTCTACAAAGCGAGTCCAGGACAGCCAGAGATACTCAGAGAAACCCTGTCTCGAAAAACCAAAAAAAAAAAAAATTTTTTTATTTGTTAGTATTCATATTTGTGCATGTGCGTGTTCGCAGAGTTCAGAAGATATCCAGTTCACAGAGCTGGGGCCACAGGCAACTGGGAACCTCCTGATATGGGAGCTGGGAGCTGAACTTACAAAACAGCGGGTGTCTCAAGTGCTGGTCTGTCTCACCCTGCTCCACTACTGAGTCCATTTCTAAACTTTTCTCCAGTTGCTTAAAGTACCTTTTCACTGTTAGTTCAAATCAGTATCCCAGGCAGTTTTACACACTGTTTGCATGTTATTAAGTCTACTGTAGGGTCGGCAAATAAGGGCATTTGCCATCAAGCCTGAGTACTTAGTTTGATCCTCAGGACCTCCATGATAGAAGGAAGACTGACTCCTGCCAGCTGTCCTCTGACCTCCACACACACACACTGTGGTATGCACATGCCTTTATGTATACACACAATAAATGTAGTTTTTGAAAAGTCTGCTGCTTTCTTTAACAGTCACCTACTCCCATCCTCCCCCTACACACTTCTTCATTTGTTGGGAGCACAAAAGTCCTTGTGCTCACAAATAATCACTGGGGTAACCAGGCTGTCTCTTCTACAGGAGAGATGTATAACCTGTCTTTCCACCCAGAAGGCTGGGAATGGAGGTGGTTAGTACCCTGGTGATTTACACTTTCTACAAGGCTAGACCATACCAAGCTCCCAAAGCAGGACCTGGGACACTTAATAGTCTAGGTGTCTTTTGTGTTATCTGTATGGCCAGGAGTCCCACACCCAGGACCAGAGGTGGTTAATAGCCAAATGACCTCTATTCTCTCTGTGTGATGAAGACCACACCAGATCCTCCCTTATGCCCTTGATAACACAGGTAGCCTATCTCTAGAACTCATGTTCGTGGAACTTTTTTCCAATGTACTGTACTTATTATAGTAATTGTATGCTTACTATAAACTGCCCAGGGTCAGACCCTGGAAGTTTGAACCAATATTGGCTAAGTGATGTTGAACTGGATTTCCTTCTTGCCTCATGTGGATCATTACTTTGTGGGCCTGGTTTCTGCAGTGATCGCCACATTCATTGATTTAATGGCTCAATGATTTTATTGATCCAGTGAAGTGGTTTGTTTGCTTCCCCCAGTGCTCTCATTACTGTAATCTACACTGTCCCTCACAATATTCACAGACATAATGAGAAGAAGATGAGGACACACAAATGATAGCCTGCTCTACTTTCAGTTCTATAGGCATTATTAAAACCTTTAGTTCTGTAATACTTTTGTATTGTTTTTTACTGGAGTTTCCAACTCCTCTGCCATTGGAAAGCTTTCCTGAGTCATTAATAGGCTTTGTACTTACAGTCAGCTGTCATAGGTTAGAATTAGAGTAGGATTCTTCAAGGACAGGAAAATCAACCTGGTATTTGTGGGCACCTGGCATGGCAGCATATGGACTATAACAGGGATTATAGCTATCATTTGGTATCAGCTGCTAATAGCTTTATGAAATGGGCAGAGTCCAGAGTTGACAGAGGCCTGTGTAAAGGTTGTGCCACCACACATAGGTTCTCACTCAGCTCAGATTGGCCTGAAATTTACTGTATAGCCTAGGCCAGCATCAAGCTTGTGGTGATCCTCCTGCCTCCTCCCCAGTGCTGTGATTACAGGCATGCAACACCATGTCTGGCCTATGGATTTATAGAATAAAGGTGATGGGGTGGTGTGGGTTTGTGGATGAATGGTTTCATGTATAGAAAATTCTAGGAAATGCATTGAAAAGCAATCAGAACTAATGAAATGAGCTTGACGTAGCTGCAGGATGCAAAATCAAGGTATAAAAGTTAGGTTATGTTGTCCTCTTTTCCAGCTTCCCAGCCCCACCCTCCCATGCTCTACCCCCTGACCCTTCCGTCTTGTTCCTCTGGGGTGGAGTGTCCCTGCCTAACAGTCTCTCACCACAGATCAGGGGTCATATGAGGGCCAAGAGCCTCTTCATTCACCGGGGGCCTATGAGGCAGTACTGCCAGTGAAAGGTGTCTCCTTGCTACTGGGGGAATACTAAAAAAAGACCAACAAACACACAAACCCACAAAAACAAAGAATATCAACAAAAAAAGAGAGGAAAAAGAGAAGGGAAAAGGAAAAAGAAAAAAGAAAAAAAGGAGAAGGAAAAAGAAAAAGATAAAAAAAAAGTTTATGTCCATGTTCCTTTTGGTGTGTTGGTTGTAGTACAGATATCCTGTACGATATAGCTAAAATCCTACTATAAGTGAATAGATGCCATGTGCATCCTTCTGAGACTGGGTTAGCTCACTCAGGATGAGCTTCTCTAGATCCATCCATTTGGTTGCAAATTGCATGATTTCATTGTTTCTGACAGCTGAGTAATATTCCATTGTATAGATGTACCACAGTTTTTTAATCCATTCTTCAGTTGAGGGACATCTGGGTTGTTTCCAATTTCTAGCTATTACAAATAAGGCTACTATGAACATAGATGAGGAGACTTCCCTATGTCTCCGTGAGAGGTCCTTTGGGTGAATACCCAGAAGTGGTATGGCTGGGTCCTGAGGCAAGGTTATTCCTAGATTTCTAAGATATCGCCAGACAGACCTCCAGGCAGTCACTGGTATGTCATTTCTTAGTTTTGGAAGCTGCAGGCCCTGCACTTCCTATATAAGCAGATATATTTATCCCTCTCAGGTCTCTGAGGTGGTTGAAGAATAGATAGCTAGAGTCTCATAGTTAAATTTTGAGTTGTTTAGGAATCAAGAGGGTGTTATAGATCTAAGAAGATACTCTTAAAAGTGTGTTGCAAGTTAGTATGAATGTTGAGTCAGATATAGACCTTTAAACTCATGGAGATGGTTAGATAGTAGAATGTTAAAGTCAGGGGCCAAATATGTATAAACTGGACATTGGGAAGGTATACTGGGCCATTTAACTCTCATAAATGTGGCATATTTATATCTGTTGTTTTGTATAGTATTTACTGTTATAAGAGAAGGAACCATCTGTTGGACTGAAAGGGGAAACTGCTGGGGGGAAGAGGGTGGAAGGGCGGGATAGGAAGGGGGAATAGGGAAGGGTTTGTGACTGAGATGTAACTTGAGGGAAAAAAAATAAAGTATTTAAAAAAAAAAAGTTAGGTTATGGGCCAGATGTGGTGACGCATGCCTTTAATCCCAGAACTTGAGAGGCAGAGACAGGTGTATCTCTTGAGTTCAAACCCAGTCTTATCTACAGAGTGAGTTCCAGGATAGCCGGGACTATTACTCAGAGAAACCCTGTCTCGAAAGAAAAAAAAAGTAACATCCAAAATAATAATTTTTAAAAAGCACAAAAGTTACATTTTCTAAACTACAAAATTTTGTTTAAAAAGGTCAAGAAAGACTGGGTAGGGTAGCACACACTTGCAATCCCAGCACTCAGGAGGCAGAGGCAGGAAGATTAATGTAAGATGGAGGCCAGGACTATATAGTAAGTTCTTGGTCAGCCAGGCTGGGTTACATAGGAAGACTGTCTGTAAAAGTAAAACAAACAAACAAACAAAAACCCACAAAAAAAAACCCTAAAAGCTGGGTGAGATTTATGTTTGTAGTTCTAGAGTTGGGAGACTGAGGCAGGAGGATTGCTACAAGTTCAAAACCATCCTGAACATATTGGGTTCTAGTCAACTTGGGCTAATAATGAGACCCTATCATTCTTCAAGAAAATAAGAAAACAAACACATGGAAAGATGTTTTAAAAAATGGTGCAGCTAGTGTAAGAACAGTTTGGTAGGTCCTCAGAAAGTTAAGCATTGAGTTACCTGTGACCCAGTAATTTCACTCCAAGACACAGATCCAAAAGAAAGCAAGAACTCAGACAAAGTTGAACACCTCTAGCAGAAATTTCTATAATAATTAGAAATTATTACACAAGGGGCCCTCAGACAGATATACTATTATTCCATTCAGGTCAATATCATTCTGCCATGAAAAATGCCAAGCTGGGCAATGGTGGCGCACACACCTACAATCCCAGCACTGGAAGTTGAGGCAGCAGGGCTATTGCAAGTTCAAGGATGGCTTGGACTAAATAGTGAGTTCCAGGCTAGCCTGAGCCATGTAGTGAGATACTATCTCAAAACAAGCAGACCTCCTGCTACATTCTATCATGTGTATGGACTTTGAAAACATGTGAAGAAAGCCAAGCAAAATGTCCACATACCCTGCTCCACACACAGGAGACAGGAAGCAGAGCTGAGCCCTCCGGGCGTGGTCAGGCAGTGAGGTTGAAGGCTGCTGCATAATAGGAATGTGTGGGAGTGGGAAGATTACAAAGCCAGAGGAGTCTGACTATGGCGGCAGGAAGTTCATTGTAGCTCTACTTTCTTTCTTCCTTTCTTTTTTTTAAAGATTTATTTATTATGTATGTGTTTTTTCTGCTCTGTCTGCATGTCCACCTGCTTACCAGAAGAGGACACCAGATTCCATTATAGATGGTTGTGAGCCACCATGCTGTTGCTGGGAATTGAACTCAGGACCTCTGGAAGAGCAGCCAGCAGCAGCGCTCTTAACCACTGAGCCATCTCTCCACCCCAGCTCTACTTTCTATTCAAGAGATTTTGTCTTGTTTGATTTTTGTTTGCTTTGAGAACCTAAAACTACTCTAAAAATTGTCTACTTTTAAGTGGTCTCAAAATGGTGGCTATTTAGTTTTTTGAGACAAGGTCTTTGATACATAGCTCTGACCTGCCTCAGACTCAAAACTGCCCTGCTATCAGCTTCCCAAGTGCTGGGATTTTAGGAGCCTCCCTCCTCACCGTTTGTCACCACATAATCTTGATGTAAGGTTTACCAAAGAGACTCTTCTTCCTCCTATGCATTAAAATTATCCTTCCTACTTGTTGATTCTATTTACTAGGTGTGTCACATGCATGTGATTTTAGTGTGCAGGTTCATGCTTCCACGCACATACAGAGGCCAGAGGACAAGTGCCCTTCTGTATCTTTCTCTGTCATACTCCTTTAAGCAGGTTATCTCACTGAACCAGAGGTGTGCCATTTCTGCTAGGCAAGTTGGATATCAAGCTCTTGGGATCTGCCTGTCCCCACCCTGAAGTGCTAAGGTGACAAGGACATGCAGCCACGTTACATGGTTCGCTACATGGGGGCTGGGATTCAGGCTCAGGGCCTCACCATCATAGGCCAAGCACTGTTGCCCACTGTGCAGCTCCCAGCCCCCAAATTAACCTTCCGAGATCCTCCATGCTAAGCCCCTATGTGTCCACCTCACTTCTGCATGTTCATCAGAGGAAGAGTGTGTGGTAAGTTAGCTATTTTACTATGAAAATGATGCTTGTTATTAAATTCCCAGTACCATCGTGTAGATTAACAGGGACAAAAAGTAGCCAGTGTATCATCTTAAAATTCAGAGTCTTTTAAAATTAAGTGAGAAAGTTCAGGAAGACTTGAAGGAGTTGTTTCAAGATCGTGAAGCACAAAGATGATGATTTCAAAAGTCAGAGAAGACGAGGCTGTGGCTGGGTAGCGCTTCCCCTTTCTGCTTTCATTTCCCCTCCCAGCCATTCTAGAAGCTTCCCTCATCTACCAGGCACCTGCGTTCTGCAGGCCTGCCTGGCTCTTTTCCTTTAATTGCTCTACTTAAGTTGACCTGAAGGAGCTGATGTGCACCATTTCAGGGGAAATCTACTGTACAAAATCCTGTTTTCTGCCCTGGAATGTTTCAGAATGACCCTTTTCCTTTCTTCGCTGTCCCCCACCCCCTACCCTCTTGCCTCCAATTCCCAAGTGCTGGGATCACAGGTTTGTGCCTGCCACAACCACTTAAGATCTTGTAGTTTTTAAATTTCTGGGAGAATCAAATGATCATATGTGACACAGTATAGAAAAAAGCCCTAACTTCGTGCTACAACTTGTAAGACTCACAATGTCGCAGATGAGTTGAGGTGAGTGGGGTCGTCAGGGAAGACTGAAGAAGTTTCCTGCTAGTTCTTCGAGTGGATCTTCCAGATAGACATTAAGGAATGGAGGAAGCAACAGGCAGAGGCAGGAGTTATAGCAAGGTACAAGGCCCATGAGACAGCAGGACTACAGCAGAGAGGGATTTATAGGGTATCTGTTCTAAATTGAGCAAAATGCTCAACAATGTGCCGGACTGTGGGGAAGAAACTTGAAAGCAGAAAGACTACTTATTACCAAACATGAGGGCCTGACGTCAGACCATCAGCTCCCACAGGAAAAGCCAGACTGGGAATGTAACTCCAGCACAATTTAGGGCAGAGACAGGCAGATTGCTGGGCTTGCAGGCTCCCAACTCGGCTCCAAGCTCAGTAAGAGACCTTATCTTTTTTTTTGTTTTTCAAGACAGGGTTTTTCTGTGTAGCCCTGGCTGTCCTGGACTCACTTTGTAGATCAGGCTGGCCTTGAACTCATAGAGATCCACCTGTCTCTGCCTCCCAAGTACTGGGATTAAATGTGTGTGCCACCATGCCTGGCAAGAGACCTAGTCTTAAAGCAGTAATGTAGATTGATCAATGATAAAACAGAACACTTGGCTTCAGTAAGTGCAACACACAAACATACACACACACACACACACACACACACACACACACACACACACACACA
>CAJQZJ010016855.1:6718990-6729473 GCA_907164525.1 Lophiomys imhausi | reverse complement strand
CACACACACACACACACACACACACACACACACACACACACACACACTCATACACTCACATATATACTTGTCAGGTGTGGCTCCAGAGGAACTGGCTTGGAACAGGTGAGATTGAACAAGTCCAAACCCAGGAATCTCAAAACTGGGGCCCTGTGCCCCATGCTGAGAATGGAAGGTGTGGGACAAGTTCTCTCCCTGCTTCTGCCTGCCTCAGGAGCAGGTGAATTCAGCCCCCAAACAGCTACCTTCCTTGTGGCACATAGAAACAACCCCACAGGAGGTCACAGGTGAGCTTAGTCACATGCCCAGTGTCTGGGACCTTTCCCCATTTAAATGTGACATTGCCCGGCATCTCAATGTCAGCCAATAGAATTCATTCAATTTGCACCCCCCCAATCCCTCCCCACTCCTCCCAGTTCAAAAATCTCTTCACTCGGGGCTCAGGAGATTTAGAGGATTTCTGAGCGATGGTGAGACCATGGGAGAGTTAAGGCCATGAAGTAAGCTGCAGTAGAATCACCATTCATCTTTCTCAGATCTGTCATGGTTCCACCTGAAGGAAGCCCCGCACTTCCCTGAACCCATCCTGCCTTCTCCGGCCTGGAGCAGCGGTCCTGGACCCAGGCAACCCTGAGAGTCCCACCTGCGGACCTGGGAAAAAGCCAGGTGGGAGGACTGCACGTTTTCCCTCTATCCCTGCCCTGTACTGAGTTGGACATCAGAGAGAAACGAGGCTACCGATTCTGACCCACAGACCCAGATACTCACCACCCAACACATGCTACACATACTCGAACACACACAGACACATACACTCATACATATACACATGAATACACACACACAGTATATTTAAGCCAGGCATAGTGGCTCATGCCTATAATCTCAGCACTTGAGAAGCTGAGGCAAGAAGACCAGCCTGGGCTACAGAGTGAGACCCTGTCTCAAATAAGTAACAAATAAAAAAAGAAAGATTCCCGCTGGTGCTAGGAAGAAGACTGAGCAGTGAAAAGGGCTTAGTGTGCAATCTCAAGTATCAGCGTCTAGATCCCAACATGTAACAAACTGGGTGTAAAACCCTCTACCTTTAGCCAAGGCAGCAGCTCCCTACCGGACCTTGAACTCACTGTGCAGCCAAGAATGACCTTGAATTCCTGATCTTCCCTCCTCCACCTCCACCTCCCAAGAGGTAAAACTATAGACATGTGTCACCAAACCCTAGTTTATATTTTTTACCTTACAAAAAAATTCTTTTTACTCTTGCCCTGCTTTTTTGTCGGTTTGGCACAGAGTAGAGTCATTCTGGAAGAGGGAACCTCAATTGAGAAAATGCCTTGACTGCCGGGGGTGGTGGGGCGGTGGTGGCTTGTGCCTTTAATCCCAGCACTGGGGAGGCAAAGGCAAGTGGATCTCTGTGAGTTCGAGACCAGAAAAAAAGAGAGACTGAGAAAAAGAATAGGACATGTCCCCACCAGACTGGCCTGTAGGCAAGCCTGTATGTAGTGCATTCTCTTGATGGATGTTGATGTGGGAAGGCACATCCCACTGTGGGAAGTACCACTCCAGGGCCGGTGGTCCTGGGTACCAGAAGAAGGTGGTTTGAGCAAGCCAGGAAGCAGTGTTCCTCCATGGCCTCGGACCAGCAGCTGCTTCCATGTTCCTGCCACAGCATTCCCCAGGAATGGACTGTGCTGTGGAACCATAAGGTAAAATAAATCCTCTCTGCCGAGTTGCTTTTGGCCATAGTGTTTTATCACAGCGTCAAAAGCCCGAACTAAGACAGTGAACACTTCTCACTGAGAAAAATGAACCATCTATGTCTCGGTGTATAAAGACATACAGAGGGAATCAAAGCAAAAAGTCCCCCTCCATCCCAAAGGGCAGAATCAGATGTGTAGGGCTCAAGTGGTGAAGTGTTCACCTCACAAGCACTAGGAATTGGGATGGGTCCATAGAAACCAAGTAAACACTCCAGGCATGGTGGCACGACCTCATAATCCTGGGGCTGGCGGGCGAACAGGAGTGTCCTGCAGCTCACTGGCCAGCAGTTTAGTCTTATGGTGAGAGCCAGCCAATCGGAGACTAACTCAGAGGAGGAGGACAGTGTTTCTGTGGATGGCATTGGAGGTTGACCATGGACCTCCATGCGCACACACATATGTCCATGCACACACACGTGTCCATGCGCACACACATGTGTCCATGCGCACACACATGTGTAACACATATGACAGCAAAACAAGCAGGCATACAGTGGAAGAACGGGAAGAAGCGGTCTGTGGTTATTATGGATTTCACAATTATTTTCTCCTTGTACTTCCTATCTGTAGCCTGAGAACAGCACTTTCCCAATTTGCCTCCGAGGCCCAGTTCTTGGTTTGCTGATATCAACACTTCTGTGGATATCATTACTCGATTTATCCATTTGGTTACTACAGTTCGATTAAAAATTGCAGAAAGGGGGCTGGAGAGATGGCTCAGCGCTTAAGAGCACTGGCTGCTCTTCTAGAGGAACCAGGTTCGATTCCCAGTACTCACATAGCAGCTCACACCAGTTCTAAGAGATCTGACGTCCTCTTCTGACCATTTTGGGCACTGCACACACGTGAACAAAACACCCATATGCATATTTTAAAAAAAATAAAGCTTTATATTAAAAAAAAAACTCAGAAGGCTTCCAGAATCTTTGAGGGTAAAGTCAGTCAAACGTAGAGAATACTATGTAATGGTGAACTTGTTATCCAAACCACACAAGGAAGGCGCTGGCGTCACGATGTGAACATGAACGCTGTAGTTTGCACAGATGGCACGAGGACCCAATGCCAGAACTGCTGCTGCTGTTGGACAACTCCCCACCAGAGAGGGATTTCCTGGGTCTAGTTCTTCACAGGCTGATTCCAAAAATGAAGTCTTCTTACAGGTGTGCCTGGCAGGCAAAGTCTAGGTCATGCATCTGATCCTGGACTGCAGTGAGGTTTTACACATAAGAGTTTTGACTTCAACATGGAAGAGTAAAATTTGTAATCTGGGAAACTCTCCAGATGGAAGCATGAGGAACACGAATTCATGGCCAGATGCTGCACAATAGCACAGCCAAGAAGACGCTGGGCTTCAGGAGGTCCTGTGTGAAACAACAAAACAAGGGGCAGGAAAGATGGCGGCCATAGGAGCATGCACAGCTCCTGTGCCGGGCCTAAGTTCAGTTCCCACATCAGGCAGCCAATAGCCACCTGTAATTTCAACTCCAGGGGGCCTGATGCCCTCTTCTGGCCTCTGAGGATGCCTGGACTCATATGAACATACACACAGACACCCACATATGCATAATTAAAAGTAAAATAAATCTTTAAAAACGAAACATTCATATTTAAATGTGATGGTCAGTTTAGATGTCATTGTTTGTGCTTATATTTCTTTATCATATCTGTTTAAAAAATATAGGCATGAAGGTACACAAGATGCCTGAATTCAGTCCCCAGAACCCACACGGTTATAAGAGAGAATCTTCAAGTTATCCTCTCACATGCTCACTGTGACACAGCTTCACAAACACACACACACACACACACACACACACACACAAATGTAAAAAAGGATAAACGCTTGAAACCTTTTCATATTACATGCGATATCTAGGAATTATTTCAAAATAATCTGGGTAATGAGAGTATAAGTGAAGCAACTTGGACAGTTCCTGAAAATTCTTGAAACAAAGTAATAGTTTTATAGGAGCCCATTATCTCATTACTTTCTTGCTTTACATTTTGAGGACAAGGTTTCATGGAACCCAGGCTGGCCTGAGACTAGCAATGTGGTAAAGGCTGGCCTTGAACTCCTGAACTTCTCTCTTCTGCCTCCGAAAGCTGGGATGCTAGGTATCACATTGTCTCTGTACTTCAGAACATGTTCACATTTTTTTTTAGATAAAAAATATTTTTTTGAGACAGGCTGTCCCAAAACACTCTATATAGCCCAGGGTGACCTCTGCCAACATCGTGGCAATCTTTCTGCTGAGCTCCTGTGAGCGCCCACATGCATGGTTTATCTGTTTTTATATTTAATTATTTTTACTTGACATGTATGTGTGAGTGTATGTATGTCTATGCATCAGGTGCATACCTGGTGTCTGAGGGGCCAGAAGAGAGCCCTGGATCCCCTGGAACTGCAATTGGAGAAGGTGGTAAGTCATCATGTGGGTTCTGAGAACCAAACATCAGCCTTCTACAAAAGCAGCACATGCTCTTAACCACTGAGCCATCTCTCCAGCCCTGTTTGTTTTGAAATAGTATCACATGCCCTTGAATTCCTGATCTTCCTGCTTCCAATTCTAGAATCACAGACATAGACCACTCACTATACCTGGCCTGATTAAAATGTTCTATTTTAAAATTTTTAATTTTCAATAGGAAAAAAAGTATAAGCAAAGTTAAAAGACCAATGGAAAACTGAGAGATGCAGGTTAAGTGAGTGTACAGCACTGCCAGAGATGACTAGCCTAGCCAGGACGTAGGAATCCCGGCAGATCACTAAGAAATAGAAAAATGATCAAAATAATTGAAAATGCAATTCTCAGAAAATTCAGTGGTCAAAAAATGTAGGAGAGATGCCTATTTTCATTAGTGATTACTAAAAATGCAAATTAAAAAATAACAGTTCGAGCCAGGCGTAGTGGCGCACGCCTTTAGTCCCAGCACTCGGGAGGCAGAGGCGGGCGGATCTCTGTGAGTTCGAGGCCAGCCTGGTCTACAAAGCGAGTCCAGGACAGCCAGGGCTACACAGAGAAACCCTGTCTCGAAAAACCAAAAAAAAAAAAAAATAAATAAATAAAAATAACAGTTCGGGCTGGAGAGATGGCTCACAGGTTAGGAGCACTGGCTGCTCTTCCAGAGGTCCTGAGTTCAAGTCCCAGAAACCACATGGTGGTTCACAACCATCTATAATGAGATCTGGTGCCCTCTCTGGCATGTGGGCATACATGCAGGCAGAACACTGTATACATAATAAATAGATACACTTTTTTAAAAAAAAATTATAGTTCATCTTATTCCAGCTGTGTCTAGATGACTACAGTAGCAGTTGGGAGTATATTCTGGTATGGGTAAGTGTGTATGTTTGTATGCATGTGTGTATAACTGTGTGTAACTGTATGTGTCTGTTCGTGTGTTTGTGTGCATGTGTGCACAACTGTGTTGTGTACGTATAACTGTGTGTGTGTGAATGTGATAACTGGATAAGTATATATGTATAACTGTGTAAGACTGTCTGTACAACTGTATGTTTGTGAAAGATAACTGCATGTGTAATGGTGTGTGGTTAAGTGTATGTATGTGTGAGATAACTCTGTGTGTTGAGATACTTTGAACCAATAAAAAGGAACTACTGAGTGAGTATTAGACGCAATAGGTCACAAATGACTTGTGTTAAAGGAGTAAGAGAGGGTTTCCTAGGAAATTTAGAAAGGAGCTGAGACTTGAGGAGGCCGATCCAAATGTCTTCATAACTAAACTTTTCCATCTCAAAACTGATGTTGTCGAAGCCGGGCGGTGGTGGCGCACGCCTTTAATCCCAGCACTTGGGAGGCAGAAGCAGGCGGATCTCTGTGAGTTCGAGGCCAGCCTGGTCTACAAAGTGAGTCCAGGACAGCCAGAGCTGTTACACAGAGAAACCCTGTCTCGAAAAACAAAAAAAACAAAAAACAAAAAAAAAAACTAATGTTGTCAATAAAATGGATTGCCCAACTGATGCAGGGTTAAGGATAACATTGTCCTGCTCTCACTGAGGTCAGTCTACGATGGCCCCTACCAGCGAGCCCTCTGGCAGCTCATGGCACCCATGCAGCCCCAAGATGAGGAGGAGGGGACTGGATGCAGCTGCTCACATAAGACTTTAAATGAAACCGAAATGAAAGTTCACTTCCTCATTGTGGATGCTTCATGTGACAAGGTCTATTCCTTTCTAAAGTCAATTCACCCAGCCTCCTGCTGCCTGGGACACCTTTGGAGTGAGCACCACACTTGACAGTGACCATGGGGACTCCTCCCCACGCTGCCATGTATGTACTGACTGCTTTTTAAAAAATTTTTTGTTCGTCTTAAACATTATCTTTTCATCAACCAGGCTGCCAGGTTTTTACATCTTTGCTTTCAGGAAGTAAGCTGAAAACAAAAATCAAGTCGCCGAGTTTGTCTCTTGTTTGTCTGGTTAGGGACAGTCTGTGTGAGAGATCTCCGTGGCTTGAATATCTATGCTGAGGCTGAAACCTGGGTTTCTGTGAAACATGGTCTGAAAGCTCGCATGGTGAAAATCCCAGCTGTTCTGAATTAAAAAGATCCAGTTTCGGGCAACTACTGAATTTCCGTCAGATAGAGAAAGGGAGTGGGCATCAGACGTGTTGTTTAGACTGGGTCTAACTCTTAGGTTTGGCTGCCTTGCAACTTGATATGGAGCCAGGCTGGCCTCAGATGTGCAGCAATCCTCCTGCCTCATGTCTTCCTCCCAAGTGCTGGGACCACAAGCAAGGGCCACTGCAGCTGATGAGAAATGTTGTTTTGGGGTGTCTCCTTTGGAACAGATATCTGATTTGTTGGGGAGAAATGTGAACAAGGAAACTAACACAACGGTTAGCTAAGAACTAAGCTGTCTCTAAAGGTGAGTGAGCGTTTGGTTTTGTTTTGGGTTTTCAGGTTTTTCAGACAGGGTTTCTTTTATTTAATAGTGAAAGCTTATCTGCCTGGTCGTTTGTATTTGCATGATTATATGGTGTTCTTGGTCAAGGGCCTCACCTACGCCAGGCAAGTAATACACTGTGGAGCTATATCTCTATCCCTACTTTATTTTTGGGATTTGATCTATCTATGTTGACCAAACAGGCCTTGAACTCCCTTGTTCAAGCAATCCTCCTGCCTCAGCCTCTTAGGAAGCTGGAACTATAGGTGCCTGCTGCTGTACCTGGCTTGTTTTTTTTTTAATTAAATTTTAACTGATATAAGAAAGGAGAACAATTAATGAGTTACTATGTGGCGTTGCAACGTTGTGGTGATTTAAATATTTAAATGGAATTTAAGACTGAGGCATTGCCTCATAAGGAGGGTTTCTTTAAGAAAGGAGGAAGGAGAATTTCCTTTGAATAGATTTGTTGAGAAATCCTGGAAAGTCTTTGATTTTTAACTCTCTAAGTATGCTTGTTTGAGAAAATTTTTCTTAAAGTTTATGTATATGGGTGTTTTGCCAGTATGTGTGTATGTACACCAAATGTATGCAGTCCCCATGAAGACCAGAAAAGGCAACAGGTCTCTCTGGCACGAGAGCTGTGGAAGGCTGGTGTGTATGCTGGGACCAAATCCGGGCCCTCTGGACGAGCAGCCACTCACTACTGTCTCTTCAGCCCCATTTGGAAATTTTCTGATGATATTTTCTTCATTATTATTATTATTACTAGTATTATTATATTTTTATTTATTATTTGTTTACAGTTTTATACAGAGTGTTTCTACATAGCCCTGACTGTCCTAGAACTCACTCTGTAGACCAGGCTGGCCTGTGAACAGTCAGAGATTCACTTGCCTCTGCCTCCTGAGTTCTGGGATTAAAGAATGTGACACTGCCCAGCTGAAAATTCCTTCTTAAAATATTAAGCATGGGGCTGGAGAGTTGGCTCAGCGGTTGGCTGCTCTTCCAAAGGAGCAGGGTTCAAATCCCAGCACCCACATTGCAGTTTGAAACTGTCTGTAATGGCCAAGCATGGTGTTGCTTGCCTTTAATCCCAGTACTTGGGAGGCAGAGACAGGCAGATCTCTGTGAGTTTAAGGCCAGCATGGTTTACAGAGTGAGTTCCAGGATAGCCAGGGTTTCACAACGAAACCCTGTCTCAAAAAGTTTTTTTTTAATTAAATGTATTAAAATAGTATTCTGGATATCTGCTAAAATTGACATGATACAGAAAGGACTAGCATGGCTCCTGTGGAATTATCACATGCAAATTTGTGAAGCATTCCATTTTATTTTTCTAAAAACCTTTTTTTTTTTTTTGGTTTGATTTTTTCGAGACAGGGTTTGTTTGTATAACAGCCCTGGACTGCCCTGAGCTGCCCTGGGCTCTCTTTGTAGAGCAGACCAGGCTTGTCTCGAATTTACAGAGATCCTCCTGCCTCTGCCTCCTGAGCGCTGGGATTAAAGGCGTGCACCACCATGCCTGGCTCCATTTTTTTAAAATAGTATTTTGGACATGATTCCTTCATCTGAATGTTCCAGGAAGTTACCTGTATTATTCTAACTTACAGGAATGTGTTCCTTTGATAGATGTTGCATCAATATTTTCTGCTTTGAGAATACATTGCCACATCCATGTTGGTGATGCGTACCTGTACCTGTAATTTCAGCTCTTTGGAGCTGGAGTCAGGCAGATGGCTACAAGTTCAAGGGTAGCCTGGGCTATGTGATGAGTTCCAGGACATCCTGGGCCGCAGAGCAACCTATCTTTATAAATAAAAACATACTAACAAAAGGAAACCACATGATCAAAATACATGCAGCTAAGGGCTATGCTTCCTCTGTTCCTTTTCCTCAAGAAGACTGAGATGGCTGTTTTGGGTGCCCCTGGTGTGTACCCTGGCCATGGAGAAGCTGCAGAGAGACCCTACCCTGGACCGCCACTGGAATCTCTGGAGGAAAACCTATGACAAAGACTACAAGGATAAGGTAGATGGGGTTGCTACCTGAGCCACTGTGTGCTTCTGCACACTGTCCTGTTTTCTCCATTCCCCAAATAATATTTGGACAAGCAGTGTTTTCCCGAAGTTCTGTGCACTTTTTCCTGGCCAGACACTGCTCTGAGTGGAAACAGAGTACATTTTAGTTGCTATGGAGTTCATGTTACAGTGTGAGAAATGCGACACCAGTCAGTAAGCAGGCATAGTGTCTATGGTGACAGAGAAGGAAAACAGGTAAAGCAAGGCAAGGATGACAAGGGGACCTGGAAGACAGGGATGGCATATCACTGGGGATGTGGTAGGAGGGGGAGAGAAGACAGGGGAACCTGGAAGATAGCAGTGACACATCTTTGGGGATGTGGTAGGAGGGGGAGTGAAGGCCCAGCAAATAAGATGACATAAGACAGATTGCTGATGAAAACAGGGTAACAAACAAATGGATGGGAGGGACCGAAGGCCCTGAGCTAGGGAAGGAGAACAGGACTCTGGGGAAAGACCGCAGTTGGCACGTTTGAGGAACAGAAAGTCTTGGCTGTGGAGGTGGATAAAATGCTTGCCATACATGTGAGGAACTGAGTTCAGACCTCTGGAGTCCGCGTAAGACTGGGTGCTGTAGCATATCCTAACTTGGGGTTGAGAAATAGCTTGTGAGTCATCCAGCCTGACACATGAAGAGCCAAACAAGAGACCCCATTTCAAAGCGTGGAAAGTGAAGACCTCTGACCTCCATCTAACACCATGACATGCTCACACCAGCACTCACACTAATACACACACACACACACACACACACACACACACACACACACCACAGAGAGATAAAAATAAACATTTAAAATTTTTATGTGGTGGAGTATTTTGCCTGCATGTATGTCTGGGCACCATATGTACCTCCACGGACAGAAGAGGATGTCAGATCCCCTGGAACAGGACTTACAGTTGAGCTGACAGGTGGGTGCTGGGACTCAAACCTGGATGTAACAGTAAATTTTTATTTATACTTATATATTTATTAATACTTAACAAATACCTATAAAGTTCCTAAATCCTAAAATCTAAACCCTAATTCTAAAGCCTATAATCTAACTTAGAATATCTTAATGCCTAAAATACTCTAATATCTATAAAAAAACCACTTAACACTAACTTAAGTTTCTTAAAAGAATATTAATTCTCTCAGGTTAATTTTTGGGGTGGATCCGTACAAGTGGCTGGTTTCCACCAAGTCTTTTAATCTTAAAGTCTGTGAGTCTTATTCATCAGATCTTAAGGCTAGTTTATAAATTTGATCTGTTTCGACCATTGAAGTGGGGTGGCCTTTTAATCAGCCAAGAATTGCCTCTATGGTCCTATGGCCCAATTATTTTCAAGATGAAAAGGTTCTTGGGATCACCATTCCGATACTCTGGGGCTCCAAGGACTCCGCTCTGTCAGCACCAAATGGTGATGAGCAGTGGAGTGTGGTCTTTCAACATGTGTTGCCAGAGGAAGACGAGGAAGAGGTGGGGTGAGGCCGCATGGTCTTCCCATTTTAAATCCCTTGGGTCATCATGATCTCATTGTGAATTCTGGCATTGTCGTTGCCATAGTTCGTGATGAGCTTTCAAGGCATGCCCTTCAATGTTAATCACATCCACACACATTTGGTAATTGGATGTGCCCATACCTTTCACCTGAGATGCCAAACTTCCAAAATCTCTATGCTGCTAGACACTACATTAACTTCACTAACCCCACCATACCTGGATCCTCTGTTAACCCCACCATACCTGGAT
>CAJQZJ010016855.1:6626488-6716707 GCA_907164525.1 Lophiomys imhausi | reverse complement strand
TGTGTGTGTGTGTGTGTGTGTGTGTGTGTGTGTGTGTGTGTGTGTGTAGATCAGAGGCAGGATCTCTTGCTGCACCTGGAGCATCCTAGCCATCCTCTTATTTCCAGCTCCCAGTGCTTACAGGCCATACCTTTGTGTCACAGAAAGCCAGGTTCTCACGCTTCAGCAACAAACACTGACTGACTGAGCCACCTCCCCAGCCCATGAACACTACTGTTAACAAGTATCTTTTTTCCTTTCCCTCAGATTTTTTTTGTTTTGTTTTGTTATGTTTTTTAGTTTCTTTGGGTTTTTTTGGGGGGGTTGTTGTTGTTATTTTTGTTTTTACAGATAGAGTTTCTCTGTGTAGCCCTGGCCATCCTGCAACTCATTCTGTAGACCAAGCTGGCCTTGAACTCACAGATCACAGAGATCCGATCCACCTGCCTCTGTCTCCTAAGTGTTGGGATTAAAGTGTGTGCCCCCACGCTTGGCTATTACAGACGGTTTCTAACTGCCATGTGGGTGCTGGGATTTGAACCCGGGTCCTTTGGAAGAACAGCCAGTGCTCTTAACTGTTGAGCCATCTCTCCAGTTCAGGGTTTTTTTAGATTTATTTTTACTTTTTCCACTTTTTTTCTCTAGAGTTTTGGGTGTGTTCACCAGGTGAGTCCATTATGTCCGTCACTAGGGATATGAAACGTAAACACAGGGAGAGGGCTGAGCCCGATGGCAGCAGTGCAGACATCGTTGACTGCTCACTGGGCCTCAGTCTGCCTTTGTTGACCTTGAAAGGTTTCAGCTATTAATGGAGGCACTGTGTACATTGTGTACATCATATTCTGTGAAAATGCATCTCCAGGAGAGCGAGAAAATCAATTGTCAAACATCATAATTAATTCTAGATAATATTAAAATTGCAGAATCCAAATGAATGTCTTCAGCCAGGAATGGGAGCACACACCTATAATCCTAGCATTTGGGGGTGTGGGGGCAAGTAGAGGCATCCTTACTAAATATAAGCACATTTAATATAAATTTAAAAACCTAGCCCAGGCTACATGGAACCTGCCTTAGACCAAAAACTAAAACAAAAGAATGTAGAAAGGAAAAGCAACCATGCTGATTTATTTCTAAAATAAATTAGAATTGCTCAAAAAATCATTGAATCAGCAATCTTTTTTAATGTTTATATGTGTGTGTGTGTGTGTGTGTGTGTGTGTGTGTGTGCACCTGGGTATATTGCATTATGTGTATTCAACAGCCTCTGAAGGCCCGAAGACACACTGGATCCCCAGGAATTAGAGTAACAAACAGTTGTGTGATACTCATGGGAACTAGGCACCCTTTGCAAGAACAGTGGGTGTTCTTAGCCACTGAGACACTCCCCAAGCCCCAGATCAATAATCTTGAAAATAGTTCTGAGACATCCACGCAGAAAGCAGCGCACAGAACTAAGATGGAGAAGAGCCCATGCAAACAGAAGCAGGAGATGTGAGAGTGCGAGACCCCCAAGTGCATCTGAAGAAGACAGACAGGACGGTGGAGAAACAATCCATGAAAAACGCTGCTGGGTATTTTCAGTTGTAAAAATGTTCCCAAGTCATCAAACCAAGCTTAAGGGGGAAAAAAATAGTAAAAACCCACTTCAGACACACATAAGGAAGCTGCAAGACTTTCAAAAAAAATCACAAAAGCTAGTGAGCACAGTTAAGAACAGAGTTTCAAGAGCATGATGTGGTAACATATCCACACAATCCAAGCACCCAGTAGGAGGCATAGGAGGCTATGGACAGTAGCCAGCCTGAGCTACACAAGCCTGTGGCAGCCTGGGCAAGAACAAGCAGCAGCAGCAGCAGCAGGCGGAGGAGGTTTTGGAGGTGCAGCCTGTCATGTCAGCAGTCAGGTGGCAGAAGCAGAAGGATCATAGGTTCAAGTGCAGCTTGAGATCCTGTCTCAAAAAAAAAAATCAAAATAAAAGTCAGAAGTACAATAGTGAACATTCTGACTTGCAGTAGTGGTGTGCTGGCTGGTTTTATGTCAACCTGACACAAGCCACAGTCATTGAAGAAAGGGATCTCAGTTGAGAAAATGCCTCCACAAGATGCGCTCGCATGCAAGCCTATAGGGCATTTTTAAAATTAGCGATTGATGCAGGAGGGCCCAGCCCACCGTGGATGGTGCCACCCCTGGTCTGGTGGTCCTGGGTTCTATAAGAATAGCAGGCTGAGCAAGCCATGGGGACCAAGCCAGTAAGCAGCAGCCCTCCATGGGCTCTGAATCAGGTCATATCCCCAGGTTCCTGCCCTGTTTGAGTTCCTGTCCTGACTTCCATCAATGATGAGCTGTGATGTGGAAGCTTAAGCCAATAAACCCTTTCCTGTCCAAGCTGCTGCGGTCATGGTGTTGATCACAGCTCTGGTAAGCCTAACTAGGACAAATGAATACCAGAAGGAAATGAGAAAACCATCTGCAAATAGCTAGAGAGACAGAAAGTTATGCTCAGCTGAACTGATTTTGAGGAGTGAGAAAGAGTCTTATGAAAATCTAGAAAGCTAGGAGTGAAGGGCATGCAGGAGCTGAGGCAGAGGGAGTGCTGTGAGTTTGAGGTCAGCCTGAGCAACAAAGTGAGTTACTAGGACAGTCAATGCTATATAACAAGACTCTGTCTTTAAAAAAAAAGAAAAGAAATCTTCAAAGATTAGGGCTTGTTGCCTGTAAGGGACATGCATCAAATAAGTTTGTGAAGTTTGGAGTTTTAAGAAACAAATTCACAATAAGTAAAACAGGAAATAGAAAAGGAAGTTCATTATGTATATCATATATTAATATATAATAATAAGTATCTAATAATTAAGAGCAATAATTTAAATTAAATGTTATTTAACAATTGTTTGGATATATTCATTTGTTCATAGGCTTTTAGACAGATCCACATTTAGTAAAATACTATTTGGAGCACTGAAGAGCTGGCTCAGCACTGAAAAGCACTCTTGCTCTTGCAGAGGACTCAGGATTGGCCCCCAGTCTCCACTTTAGTGGCTCACAACCGCCTGAAACTCTAGCTCCATGGGGTCTTATGCCCTCTTCTGGCCTCTGTGGATATCTGCACTCACATGCACACACACACACACACACACACACACACACACACACACACACACACGGAGAGAGAGATGGAGAGACTCAGGGAGAGAATGTTAACATTAATAAAATAAATTCACTTGCATTCATTTTCCTTCTGTTTCAGAATGAGGAGGGAGCACGTCGTCTCATCTGGGAAAAGAATCTGAGGTTTGTGATGCTTCACAATATGGAATATTCTATGGGAATGCATTCATTTGATGTGGCCATGAACCATCTGGCAGACATGGTAGGTAAATTACAAACAATCCTTATTTCATGACTGGGCATATATAATGTCTGTGTCACCAAAAGGAATTTGAAGGAACACTGGGATGACAACAACAAAATCAAAGGAGACTAGACAGCCAGGGCTGGAATCTGGCTCGGTGGCAGAAGATGCATCCTCCCATGCATGCAAAGCCCTTGGTTTGATCCCCAGCACCACCTCCATCATGGAAAAAGAGAGGCACGTGTGGTCATAGGCCTACACAGCTAAAGAGCAATAGAGTTTAAGAGCCTAAGAATTAGTACAGAAATTCCTTGTTTAGACAAAGAAAGAGGGCTGGAGAGATGGCTCAGGGGCTAATAGCTCTGGCTGCTCTTCCAGAGGTCCTGATTTCAGTTCCCAGCAACCATATGGCAGCACACAACCATGTATAACTGGAGCCCCATGGGATCTTTTTCTGGTGTGCAGATGTACATACAGACAGAACACCAATATACAAAAAATATGTAAATCTTTTTTAAAAAAGAAAAGATGGAGGTGTCTGTGGCTGCCAGGCCTGATGGCCAAGCCTAATATGAAAACTGACTTCCTCAAGTTACACGTTGACTGCCATGTATGCTATGGTGTAAGCATGCCACATGTAAAGCATATAAAGACATTGGAAACTTCTTATTCAGTACTACTTTGGCCACTTTCTTTTAAAAACGAAAAGTCAGGCTGGAGAGGTGGCTCAGAGGTTAAGAGCACTGGCTATTCTTCCAAAGGTCCTGAGTTCAATTCCCAGCAACCACATGGTGGCTCACAGCCATCTACATTGAGATCTGCTGCCCGGGCATATATGTAGAGCAAATACTGCATAATAAATAAATAAATAAATGTTTAAAAAATAAAAATAAAAAAATAAAAACGAAAAGTCAAAAAAGCCCTCCTCTCCTCACTTTCCCTATGTGGCACAGTCTCACGTAGCCTTGGCTGGAACACTCATGTAACTGAGAACGACTAGGCTCCTTTGTCCCCTGCCTCTACCTGCAGAATGCTGGGGTTACAGGTCTGTATTCCCACACCCCACCTACCAAGTCCCTTCTTTACAAGAAATTTAAAACTTACAAAATAATATTGCTCTCATTTTGGGGGGGGGTGAGACAGGGTTTCTCTGTATATCCTTGACTGTCCTGGACTCACTTTGTAGACCAGGCTGGCCTTGAACTCACAGAGATCCACCTGCCTCTGCCTCCTGAGTGCTGGGATTAAAGGCATGTGCCACCATGCCTGGCTGCTCTCATATTTTTTTTTAAAGTCTAGAAAGTACTTTTTAAAGTGTTTATAGTAAGTAACTGTATTTACCTAAGTCTACATTGGCAAGTGGATATGGCCCACCTCCTTTCTTACTGGGTGCAGGAACTTGGTGTCATGGTCTTTTTTTTTATGTGTTGCTAGAAATCAAACTCAGGTCTATGCATACCAAACAGTTTCTGTCACTTGCATCCTGGGCCCTCTGCATCAGTTTTGGGTTCTGTTCTACCCAACAAACATTATAATGCAGCCAGGATTAAGAATCACATTACTTAAAAATAAAATCAGCCGGGCGTGGTGGTGCACGCCTTTAATCTTTAATCCCAGCACTCGGGAGGCAGAGGCAGGCGGATCTCTGTGAGTTCGAGGCCAGCCTGGTCTACAAAGCGAGTCCAGGACAGCCAGAGCTACACGGAGAAACCCTGTCTCGACAAAACCAAAAAAAAAAAGAAAGAAAGAAAGAAAGAAAAGTCAAAAGCCAGGCATGGGGAAATGGCTCAGGCTTGCTGAGCAGCAGTGCAGAGACGAGGATGTGCCCTCGGCTTGCTAGCAGCTAGTGTAGATAAGACAGACACAGGTGAGTCCATATACCCAAGTTTCCAGGTTTGCAACACAAACACATACACACACACAACAAGGTGGGGGCTAGGATAAAAATAATAAGGAAAAAATAATCCTTGGAAACAATTTCTACTTAAATGTAGCAATACCCTTTGTAGCTCTGAGGAAAAGCAGTTTGGCTTGCTTTATACATTGCTTTGTAATATTCTACCCTTCTTTCAATCAAAACTCTGTAACTTCTAGTTTTTAGCGTGTGCTATTCCTCCTTCTCTATTTAAACTGTGCTGCTAGTGAAAAAGTCAAAAGAGACACACATAGGTCACCTCAGTCAGCTCCAAGGACACTTCTCCTCCCAGTCAAGTTATATCTGCATGGTACACCTACTGTTCTGCCAGGTTCTCCAGACCCCAAAGACCACCCAGGAGCCAACTCCAATGTAAATGCATGAAGGTTGTTTATTCAAGCTCAGAGCTTGGACTCTCAACACTCATTGACACAGCAGTTCAAGTTAGAGCCCCCAGACCCAAAAGTACAGAGTTTATATAGAGACTCAGACAAAGAAGCAGATTCTTTACCATATGATTGGATGACATTTGGGTAGCTAGTCATGTCCATTTCTGATTGGCTCGTTGTTACTGACTAACCAGCTGTGTCAGCTTGACCATCAGAAAGTTTGTTTAGACTTTTTGGGTGCTTTCTCAGAGTGAGCTGTCTGGTGATGATGAGGGAACATGCCTGGAATGCAAGGTCAGGTACATTTTGTTGTTGTTTTGGAAGTGGAGGTCAGCTCTGAGTCAAACTTAATACAATATGGAATCTTTTTTCAAGATGGATTCAGTCAGGCTCCACATCTTCCCCTTTCTCTAGGTCATAGAAAGACCCAATCATGGGTCTTTAAACATCTCAGTGGTCTATCTCTGACAAAAGTTCAAAGAACTATAAGCATTAATCATATAAGGGGCAGGAGAAACAGAACCAGGAGAAACAGAACCAAGGACCCAAGTAGCATATCAGTTGGCATTATAGAAATAGATATCCATTTGTAGCCTATGCAAGGGAGTTCCTTTTGACATAGCATTTCAGCCTGTTAGGTGGGACAATGGACAGTGTACTCTTTTCTGTAACTACTTCCAGCTGACATTAGGGCATTGTCATCGGGGCCCAGAGAGGCTGAAATGCTAGTCAAAGGCTGGGCAATGGGGCAGTTATCAGAAGCATCTGATTAGTCGATTGATGAGGTGAAGGACAGGGAGCAGTTGCACTTGTTCTTCATATCAGCTTTCAGGAAGTCCACAGCTTAGAGCCTGCAGTCCACAGGTGATCTCAGGATAGAGTCTATCAGCCAGGTGAGAATCTGCTGAGACAAATATAGACTGGGAACAGAAGTTAAAATTGTCTACTAATTGGGGAACATAAGGAACCCCACGACCAAGGAGAAAAATCTCATTTTAAGAACAGGCAGTTGGAGATTGAAGAGACATAACTACATTAACTGAAGCATGAAGGATTTGAGCTAGACATAAAGAACCATTTCCTGTTGTGAGGCAAGAGGGGCTCCCCGCCAATAAAGTCTGCAAAATTCTCAAAGGACTTGAAAAGGAGAAAAGTTACCCCAGGGGTCTGGCGTTTTCTTTGCCGTGCTTACTAAAGTGGTTGGGTTCTCTCTCCACCAACTCTTAAACTGCACCGGTTGGCCCACAGTAAACACGGGGTTAATGGTGTGACCACATAGCTCACTACTGTCAGATTTAGAAGGTACTTTATCAAGGTCATTTCTTTTCATTTGGAGTAAGTAAAAGCTGCAGAGGTGACTATTTCTCCCAACATTTGTGCTGAATTGTGTGGGCCACTGGTTGTTGAAGACATTCTCTTCACATTGTTGCTGGGATTGTTTTTTCAATAAAATTTATATTCATTTTTATCCAAAAAAAAAAAAAAAAGAACAGGCAGTTGTACTTATCTGGAATCCTGTTTGATCTGAGGCTGGTGGATCCAGGTTTTATGACTAGATCTCAGAAAGATAAATTATAGGGCTGGAGAGATGGCTGAGCGGTTAAGAGCACTGGCTGCTCTTCCAGAGGTCATGAGTTCAATTGCCAGCAACCACATGATGGCTCACAACCATCCATAATGAAATCTGGTGCCCTCTTCTGGCTTGCAGATACACCTGCAGACAGAACACTGTATACATAATAAATAAATCTTTTAAAAAAAAAAGAAAGATAAATTATAATATGACAGAAACTTGAAAAACAGCCTTGGGTTACAAGCATGAACAATCCTTAAACCAAAGGAGATTTAAAATCTTAAACTTGTGACTAGTCATTTAGTACTAACAATTTATTGGAACTTTAACAGTAGCATAGCAAGGGGAAGAAGAAGCTAACTGTTTTCTGAGTCTGGTACCATCTGAAGCCTTAGTTTTTGTTGTTAAACAGTTAAATCTTTCATTAGCATAGTCTCTAGACTCATCAGGGATCTGAGAACAATAAATATCATCTGAAAAAGCAAGATCAATTGGCTTCTAAATCTATATTTAAAAAAATGACAGTCTTTACCTTGACAGCCATCCATTGTTTCTCTGTTTCTGTGGGGCATCCATCTTTGGCCACCAGTACCAAGGTATGACAGACTTTTTGTGAGACAGGAATTAATGAAGAACTGCTTACCTTGTTTTGGCAAAGTTCAGAGGTCGACTTCTCCATCTGTGTCCACCACATTCAGCTTGGACAGCATGCTGTCTGCTGTTGAGGCAAAGGGCAGTCTAGCCCAATGGCCAGCTTTGTCATACTTAGAGCAAGCCTCAGGTGGAGTTCTGTGCCCATTGTCTTCTTTGGAGGAGACTAGGAATGCTGTCAGGAGCTGACATGTCTATTAGGAAAAGCTTTTTGTATTAAATATTTACATGTCATGTTCTGCAGATCTCTAAGATGTCTGAGGACCATCATATCCATCTAAGATAGATCTTGTTTTTAGCTGGTTACTTTCTGTTTGACTGTGGAAGCCTGTATAAAGCTTAATCTCGTAACTAACTGCATAACTTCTTGGCATAACTGCAAATAAGGTGACTATCAGCTTTTAAAACATGAGATTTGTTGGTTTCTTAGTCTAAAAAGAGGCCACAGTAATGAACAGACCCCGTCATAACCAAGGAGCTCCATAATTGTAACAAAACCATAACTTTGACTATCATCCTGCAAACCCACATCTATAACATATCTTTAATCATTTTTGTCATCTTTTAGCCTTTTTCCAACCTTAGTAACTTGCATTTACCAAATCTTAATATCTTTTCATATTCCTAGACATTTTTCTAGAAGCTTTCTTTTTAACTTGCATTTACATCCTCAGACCCTCACAACTTGCTTAAGCTTTTCATCCTTTCTTTCTGGTGGGGACCCCAATGATCCCTGACTTTTATGGGGTTTTTTTCTTTTTTTTTTTTCAGTCCCTGTTTTTTTCTCTCTTTTTATTTCTGTCTTTGTTTAAATAATTAACTATCTGGGTGTCCTCAGACATCAGACATTCTGAACAATTTTTCATTTTCAATTACAAAGCATAATTAAATCCAAGCCGTTTTTTCTCTGACATACATGTTTTCATGGCCAAACCTTTATTAACACCAACATCCTCCAGCAAACTTTCTTTTTATCTTTGTTGCATTTTTCAACAGGCAAACTTTGCAGCGCTTGTCCTTTTGAGACCCGTTTTATCTTTCCTGATGGTAGCAAACCTCTCTTAGCCTGTTTAGTTTTCATTTCTGCCTCTGGGGAGGAGGGGTGACCCCATAACTCACCCAGCTCAAGGCAGCTTTTTACCTTAGAGAGTCTTTTCTGTTAGCTGACAATTGGAATTTCAGAGCTGCCCTGGTGGAGAGGAGGGCCTTGTCCCTTCATAAAGATTTTGTCAGGGGAAGATCAGCAAATCCCCATTTCTTCCCCCATTTTGGCACAGGTGCAGACAGTGGGAGAAGGGAGGTCAATCTCAGTGTGGCACAAGGGGAAAGGCAGCCAAGGCTTAAGGCTGTTCCCATGGATTCAGGGAAAGACATAGACAAAAACATATAAATAAGAAGACAAACATAAAACCAGCACATAACAACTGGCCAGGCAGATCCTGAACAAGCCTGGAACGTCAGCCCAAATCAGTCTGAGACCAAAACAAGGAAACAGTCACATTGATTATACAGTGTACAGCACAACAGTGAGACCGTGCCAAGCTCGATCCAACAACCGGCTAGGCCAGACCAGTTCCTGTTCCCCCACTGCCACTGGGGATCTGGACAAGAAGAGAAGCACCTCTTCCCCCTTCTTTCTCAGAGAGAGTTGGAGCATCCTCCAGGCTCCCACAACTGGCAGGATAACAGGCATGTCTGCCCTACTGCTCGGTAGTCACCTGATTATCTGACACACAGAAACCAGAAACAGTGTATGTTATCTGACACGTACAAACCCAGAACACACACCACGTGTTCCAATTGTGTGTTATCTGACACACACAAACCAGAGTATTTCTGAACTCAGCAAACCAAGAAGAAAACCGAAAGTAAGGGAACAGAAGCCAAACACAGAACACAAACAAAAACAAATGCTCTCACAAACAATAAATCAGTTCAGACTTTCATGCAGATCCTGAAAGCAAGCCAAACTTGAACTTTCCACAAAACGAAAACAGAGACAAGCAGTCTCACAGATCACAGACAGCATAGACAAAGAGTTAGACTAGAAAAAAAATGAGCTCATACCTCCATCTCGGGGTCTTTCCTGGTGACTCAGGGTCCCCAAGATCTCGGTGGAACCTCCAAATATAAAGATCAATACCAGTATACTGGAAATTCAGGAATGGCGCCTTGGTTTTCACAAGTACATAGAGAGACATATATACAGAGACAGACACACAAAGACATACTGGACAGTTTGAACCCTCTGGGCAGGAGTCCTGGTGACCTTGGGGATCCCAGGCGGACAAGCCCCCAAATGTTCTGCCCAGTTCTTGAGACCCCAAAGACCACCCAGGAGCCAACTCCGATGTAAATACATGAGGGTTGTTTATTCAAGCTCAGAGCTTGGACTCTCAACACTCATTGACACAGCAGTTCAAGTTAGAGCCCCCAGACCCAAAAGTACAGAGTTTATATAGAGACTCAGATAAAGAAGCAGGTTCTTTACCTTATGATTGGATGACATTTGGGTAGCTAGTCATGTCCATTTCTGATTGGCTCGTTGTTACTGACTAACCAGCTGCAGTCAGCTTGACCATCAGAAAGTTTGTTTAGACTTTTTGGGTGCTTTCTCAGAGTGACCTGTCTGGTGATGATGAGGGAACACGCCTGGAATGCAAGGTCAGGTACATTTTGTTGTTGTTCTGGAACTGGAGGTCAGCTCTGAGTCAAACTTAATACAAAATGGAATCTTTTTTCAAGATGGATTCAGTCAGGCTCCACACTACCACTCATTTTTCTTAGTTTTAAAATATATTTTAAAGAAATATATATTAAAGGAAGGAAGGAAGGGTAAAATGAAGGAAAGATTAAAGACTATAAGTGAAATGTGATATTTACTTGCTTTGCAGACCAGTGAAGAAGTCTTAGGAGGGATGAGCTCCCTCATAATTCCCAGCGAGAGGCCGAAAAATAGCACTTTCAAGTTACTCCATAACCAGAAGTTGCCTGACTCTGTGGACTGGCGGGAGAAGGGGTGTGTCACGGAAGTGAAGTACCAGGTGAGTCAGGGCTGCCTGTGAGCGCTCTTCCTGTCCCGCTGCACACCCTGGTGGTGAGTCTCACTGTCTCTTTGCTACTTCCTGGCTGTTTTGTTATTCTCATCTTCCCATCTAAACTTGAAGGGTTTTGTTGTTGTTTGGTTTTGTTTAGATTTACTTATGTCTTATTTTGGCTTATGTACATAGCCCAGACTGACCTTAAACTCACAACATAGCCAAATAAAGTTCCCTCCATATTTTGGATCTTAGCCTCTTTTCAAATACATGGCTTGTATGCTCAGCCTGCAACATATCTTTTAATCAAAAGATTCTTTTTTTTTTTTTTTCAAGACAGGATTTCTCCTGTGTAGCCTTGGCTGTCTTGGAACTTGCTCTGTAGATCAAGCCTCAGATTCTATGATCTGCCTCCCAAGTGCTGGGATTAAAGGTCACCCAGACTGAGAGCACTCGCTGCTCCTCCAGAAGACTAAGTTTGGTTCCTAGCATCCACAACAAGCAACCCACAACTGCCTGTAACTCCAGCCTCAGGGGATCCAACTCCCTCTTCTGGCCTCTGTGGGAACCTGCACATATACGCACACATACATAAATAAATAATAAATCAAATCTTTTTTGAGAAAGACTCTGTGATAGTAATATCTAAAACAGTTACCCTAGGGTTAAAGCTCTTTTGCATCAGGCATCATTTTGTGACAGGAACACTGGAGTTTGTGGCCGCCTGTCACAAATGTCAATGAGTAGAGACAGGAACTAAATATTTTAAAACTTTTTAGATTTATTTGTGTGCAAGTGTTGGCTGTGAGTGTGTGTGTATCTGAGTATGTGTGAGTGTGTGTGCGTGGCTGTGTGTCTGTCTGCATGTGAGCTTGCACCACATACATGCAGTGCCTGCAGAGGTCTGAAGAGGATATTCGGATCCCCTGGGACTGGAGTCACCATGTGGATATTGTGCACCAAAACCAGGTCCTCTGCAAGAGCAGCACGTACCCTGTACCCCTGAGCCACCTCTCTAGCCCCAGGAACTGAATCTTTAAGCTGCATTTTATTTTGAGAGCTGGTGACCTGAGAAAGCAGTAGTTGAACATTCTAGAAACATGCCTTACATGTGACAGCTACATCTCCAGGCAGCTGGCTTTAGAAGGAGTAGAAACAAAGGCAGTTGAGCCTTGTCTGTGAGATTCTGAGGATAAAGTCCCTGAGCATGTCTCAGTGCCACCTCTGCAGCTGGTTTGCCTGTTTCCCAGGCCACTGAGCCTGCAGTCTTGGTGCAGTGTCACTGGCTAGAGCATTGACTCTGAATGGCAAACCATTCATGGTGTGTCCTGGCCGCACTGTTTACCGTATGCAGGTGCAGGTGCCTTATTATGACATGAGGCACGATGTACCCTTAGAACACAGAATACGAAAGTTCCTCTCTCTGTCCCTCCTGCCTGGCTTAATAGGCCTGAGTTATTCTGTCTCCTCTCAAAATTACTTTCCTGTTGAATGGGAAAAAGGGGGGCTGGAGAGATGGCTCAGCAGTTAAGAGCTCTTCCAAAGGACCTGGGTTCAGATCCCAGCACCCACATGGCAGTTCAAAACTGTCTGTAATTGCGGGGCATAATGGTGCATGCTTTAATCCCAGCACTCTCGGGAGGCAGAGGCAGGCAGATCTCTGAGAGTTCAAGGTCAGGGTGGTCTACAAAGTGAATCCAGGACAGTCAAGGATACACATAGAAACCCTGTCTCGAAAAATCTAAGGGGGAAAAAAAAAAAAGGATGTCGTGACTGCTCTTAGGAATGGTGGCTGAGGTTTATTGTACATAAAAGGGAGAGTATAGCCAGAAGCAGAAACTGTGCACAGTTAGAGTCCAGAGTGACCATGGCCCTGAGACCGGCCATGTGAGGAGAGAGGAGAGAGTCAGGGCAGTAAAGGGTAGAGGAAAAGGGCCAGATAACCAAAATGGCTGTATTATATAAGGAAGGGCAACTGGGGAAGAGCAGCCCAGCCCCTGGGTGGGGGAAGTTTAGGATAGGGGTGGGGTATGCCAGCCATACTCTATAACAGGTAGGGACTGAGGGATGCTGGGAGAACCTGGAGGCCAGGTCCACTTTGACATGTTAAATATGTACAGGGACTGAGGGATGCTGGGAGAACCTGGAGGCCAGGTCTGCTTTGGTGTGTTAAGTAGGGCCCTCAGCTGTCTGAGACCTAACATCGTAGGATCTGTCTCCTGTTAGGGGAAGATAGTTGGGACTTTGCACATGTTCGGTGTGTACCAACAGAGCATTCGAAATGCCTTCTGTGATCCAAGGCTCTCTCCACCAGGGCAGGGCCTTGCCTGGAGAATGTCTTCCTTCCCATGATCTAAGAGAGAAGGAGACTTGGCAGAGCTGGGCTTGTCCTTTGAGACGGACTCTTCTGGGTTTCAGGGTTCCTGTGGGGCCTGCTGGGCTTTCAGTGCTGTGGGGGCACTGGAAGCGCAGCTGAAGCTGAAAACAGGGAAGCTGGTGTCTCTCAGCGCTCAGAACCTAGTGGATTGCTCAAACGAAGAAAAATATCAGAACAAAGGCTGCGGGGGAGGCTTCATGACTCGGGCTTTCCAGTACATCATCGATAATGGTGGCATCGACTCGGAAGCTTCATATCCCTACAAAGCCATGGTGAGTCATTTGTTTCCCGTTCTCCCCACTTCATTCCCCCAGCTGCCACATTGCTGCCACCCATGCAGCTGCTTGACCCCTTCTAGAGCCCCATCAGCAGCTCCTCAATGTCACGAGTTCTCTTTGAATCTACCCGTGGGGTGTTTCGTTGTTGTTGTTTGTTACAGGGCTCATGATGTAGTCCAGGCTGGTCTCCAACTCACTGCATAGCTGAGGAGGCTCGGAATTCCTGTTCCTCCTGACGAACCTCCCAAAGGTTGGATTATAGGGTTTTGCCACCACTCTTTACGCAGAAAATATTTTCAAACAAGCAAGTGGCATTCATACTTAAATATAGGTTTAAAGAAACCATCAGAGCAATCCCTTCTGGGTATTATCTGATATTTAGCTTTTTAGTCCTGTAACACTCATGCTCAATGATATTTTCAGGTAATCAGCTAGCTCATTCTCATTAAAACGCTCAATAATGTTATTCTGTTAGCCACAATTTTTTTTGTTTTGTTTTTTACAAATTCTGTTGAGTAATATAAGCAAAAGAAAGAAAGAAGGAACTAAAAGAGAAAGGAAAAGATAAAAATTTCAGTCAAGAGCTGGAGAGATGGCTCAGTGGTTAATAGCACTGGCTGCTCTTCAAAAGGACCTGGGTTCAAATTCCAGCACCCACATGGCAGTTGACAGCTGTCTGTAATTGCTGGGTGTGGTGGTGCACAGACAGCCTGGTCTACAAAGTGAGTCCAGGAAGCCAGGGCTACACAGAGAAACCCCGTCTCAAAAATAAATAGATAGATAAACTCTTAAAAATTTTTTCAGTCAAGGGCTGGCAAGATGGCTCTTTAGGTAAAGGCACACTTGTGGTCAAGCTTGGCGACTTGAGTTTGATCACTGATCCCAGGGAGATAACCAAGTCCTGTAAGTCATCCTAGGACCTCCACACTCATATGAGTAAATGCAATAAAATCACATTTTAAATAATTATTACTTGAAAACTTCTTACCTTAAGCAATATTGCTTTGGTTTATTTCTTTCAGCTTCTTTTTCTGTTATGATTTTAGGGGGAAACACAGTTATATATTCAACAAACATACATCTGTAACCTCCTGGTTTTTGTTTGTTTAATTATTTTGCTTTTGACACACAGTCTCACTATATAACTCTGGCTGGCCTGAACTCACTTTGCAGACCAGGCTGGCCTTGAACTCTGAGATCCGCCTGCGTCTGCCTCCTGGGTGCTGTCTCAAAGTTCCAGCTGGCCCAGGGCTTCAGTTATAAACCTTTACCACCATGCCCGGCTACAGACAGTGTGTAAACAGACAAACAAACAAACAGAAAAATCCAAAACAAAAGAAGAAAGACAAGTGACAACAGAGGGAAAGAGGGTGGGTGAATCCTAGTCAACTGAAAAGGGGAAAGCGAGAGGGGAAAATCTAAAATCCAGGAAATTGAAGTAGATTTTATGCTTTTTTTTTTCCTTTTGTAGGATGAAAAGTGTCACTATGACTTAAAAAACCGAGCTGCCACATGTTCAAGGTACTTTGAGCTTCCCTATGGCAGCGAAGAAGCCCTGAAAGAAGCAGTGGCCAGCAAAGGACCTGTGTCCGTGGGCATCGATGCGAGCCACTCCTCCTTCTTTCTCTACAGAAGTGGTAAAAACATGGAGGCACCAGCCTCTTATCTGCCATCCTTGATGTAGACTGACTGGTGAATCCTACTGTTACTCAGCATCACTACACTAAGTTCCTCATGTATCTTTTTTTTTTTTTTTTTTTTTTTTTTGGTTTTTCGAGACAGCGTTTCTCTGTGTAGCCCTGACTGTCCTGGACTCACTTTGTAGACCAGGCTGGCCTTGAACTCACAAAGATCCGCCTACCTCTGCCTCCCAAGTGCTGGGATTAAAGGCGTGCACCACCACTGCCCAGCAGTTCCTCATGTATCTTAACCCATTTTACCCACATAGCACTGCTAATTTACACACGAATATCCCATGGAAAAGTTAATCTGCCTTGGGGCCGGAGAGTTGACTCAGTGCTAAAGAGCTTCTGTTGTTGCAAAGGACCCAGGTTCCATTCCCAGATCCCACATGCAGGCTCACCACCTCCTCAGGCACCAGGCAGGCTTGTGGTGCACATCCAAGCAAAATACTCACACACATAAAATAATAAAAATAAATCTAAAACCAAAATTAAAGAAGAAAAAAAAGGTTAACCTGCCTAAGTCACTCAGCCTGAAAGTGGTGGTGCTAGGGTTAAAACCTGTGCAATGAAAACCATGCTGCAGGCTCCATAATCCATATAGGAAGACATGAGTTGCTACTAGTTGTGGTGGGCATGTCTGGAATCCTAGCATTAGGGAGGCAGAGGCAGGAGAAGGAGAGGGTCGACCCCTGCCTGGGCTACACAGTGAGACACTTATCAAAAAGCCAAAACAAAACAAACAAGAACAAAATCATTTTTTAAAAAAATCCACCAACAAGAGTACATTATATAAACTAAAAATCAAGAAAGCAATGTCACTTACAACTGGGGGCTGGGAGGGAGCTTAATAATAAATTTATCCAGAGAGCAGGAGAGTGCTAAAGAGACTTGAAGGGATACATGCACAGAGGTGAAAGCCTTATCCTCTGTTTACAGAATGAAGAGTAGAATACCAATAAGGTTCTTCACAAAAGTAGGTGGAATAACCCTAAAGAGTATATGAAAGTGTGAAAACTCTATAGCCAAAGCCATTTTTTGTTCCTGTTTTTGTTTTTTGAGACAGGGTTTCTCTGTGTATCCTTGGATGTCCTGGACTCACTTTGTAGACCAGGCTGGCCTTGAATTCACAGAGATCCACCTGCCTCTGCCTCCCAAGTGCTGGGATTAAAGGCATGTGCCACCATGCCTGGCAATTTTTTAAAAGGAGCAAAGCAAGAGATGTCACAGTTTCTGACTTTAGAGTACATTCCTGAGTTTTGGCAGCCAAACAGCATGGTGTCAGCATAAAAACAGACCAACAAGTCAGAATGGCAAGACCCTGTCCCCAAAACTCAGCCAGGCATGTTGGCACATGTCTGTAATTCTAGCACTTGGGAGCCAGAGGCAGAAAGATTTACTCAGGTTTGAAGCCAGCCTGGCTGTTGTTGTTAGGTTTCTATTGCTGTGTTAAAAACACCTACCAAAAAAAAAATTTGGGAAGGATATTTATTTGGCCTACAGTCCATCATCGGGGAGCCAAGGCAGGAACTGAAGCTGAGACCATGGAAGAATGCTGCTTACTGGCTTGCCCCTCCCCATGGCTTGCTCTGTTTGCTTTCTTATTCCACCCAGGGCTACCCACCCAGTGGTGGTACAGATCCCAGTAGGTGAGGCCTTACCACATCAATCATTACTCAAGAAAATACCCTACAGACTTGCCTACAGGCCAACCTGATGGAGACATTTTCTCAATAGAGGTTCCTTTTCCCAGATAATCTAGCTTGTGTCAAATCAACAAAAAGCTCACCAGTGCAGACAAGACTATATGGTGAGTGATTTCCAGACCAGCCAGGGCTGCATAGCAAGACCATCTCAAACAAAGATAACCAAATGCTGGTCACAGGGGAACTTTTGTACACTGAGTGTAAGAGTATCAATTAGTATAGCCTTTAAGGGAAATGGTATAGAAATTCCCCCCCGCAAAATAAAATATAGAACTACCATTTAACTTAGCAATTCCACTACCAGGAATATATCCCAAAGAAATTAAATCAATATACTGAGAAGACATCTCTCAAATTCATTGCAGTATAGTTTTCAACAACCTAAGTGATCATCAGCTGCTAAGTGGATGAAGAAAATGTGGCACATTACACAACATGAGTACTATTTGGCTATATAGGAAGAATGCAGGAACAGGGATGGGGCTCAATTAGTAAATGGTTTGCCCACCATATATGAGCCCCTGGGTTCAGTCCTCAGTATACATATATTGGGCATGGTGTACACACCTGTCATCTAAACTCTTGGGAGGTGAGGCAGGAGGATCAGAAGCTCAAGGTCATCTCTGACTATGTGTCAAGTTTGAGGCCAGCCTAGGTGGGCTATGTACGACCCTGGCCTGGGAAGACTTAAAGGAGGGCACTTAATACTTCTTTAAGGTTGTCACTTAAAACTGTATATGCCATCACCCAAAGTTCAATATCTCAGTCCCGGGGTGCCCACTAAATGCAGAACTCTGTAATGAACAGGAGAAAGCTACAATATTCACCAAGGAGCATTTAATTTAGAAAAGGCTCAAAGTAGACAAAACAATCTATGAAGTTATAAAAAGAAATACAACTGATTGTACTAAGAGAATTAGAACGATGTGGTAAATGGGTATAATACATATTCTGAGGTAACTATGGATCAGTCTCAAACCCGTCAGGGAAACTGACCCAGAGTACCTATGTCAAACAATTATGACGTCTAAATCACCTTCTCATATCTCCAAGATCCCTAATAAAACATTGTCGACTGTCTGACTATGTTTTATTATCCCGTAATGCTCACCTTTTTCCCATCTGTGTTTTATTCTCAGGTGTCTACAATGAACCCCTCTGTACTGACAATGTGAATCATGGTGTACTAGTGGTTGGCTATGGGAACCTTGATGGAAAAGACTATTGGCTTGTGAAAAACAGGTAATACATTTGCACATCTGTGTCGGCCTTATTGTCAGGAATGGAGGGCACATCAGCAAATGTGCTCTTGCTGTTAGGATGCTGGTCACCAAAGCAACAAGGATGAGCATTTGTAGCATTTTACAAAGCCCCATGGGAAATTACTTACTGCCTCACTGTGTTGGTTTGAATGAGAATGCCCCTCATACGTTCATAGATTTGAATGCTTTGTCATCAGGGAGTGGCACTATTTGAGAAGGATTAAAATGATTAGGAAGTGTGGCTTTAAGGTTTCAAAACACCAAGCCAGGCCCAGACCCTGTCCCCATCCTTTCTCCCTCCCTCAGCTGCTGTTACAGCCCCATGCTTGCTTCCATGCTCCCTGCCATGATGATAATGGACTGACCCTCAGAAACTGTAAGCCAGTCCCCAATTAAATGCTTTCTTTTGTAAGCCATGGTTATGATGTCTCTTCACAGCATTAGGACAGTAACTAAGACACGCACTTTCATTTCTGTTTTCACGATTTGTCTTCTACAATAATTCTCTTATTTTATTTTATATCATTGATGTTTTGAGATAAGGTCTTGCTATTATTCCTAGCTGGCCCAGAACTCACTATGTGTTCCAGGCTCAGGCTGGCCTTGAATTTACAGCCATCCTTTGTCTCTGGCTCCCAAGTGCTGGAATTACAGATGCACACTACTATTCTTGGCTTTGTTCTTCTCATCATTCCTTGTCTGCTCCTTTCATGCTCTGTAGAATCGTCATGGTTGTAATTTTCCTTTGGTAGTGTTAGGGCTTAAGCCCAGGGAAATGCACATACTCCTTTCGCTCTACCTCTGAACCGCATCCCCAGCCCTTCCAGTCCCTGAGTGTTGGTATTCCCTACTGCCCCAGGGACCCAAATTATTACTTCTGTCTTTGTCTACATCATTCCTGGCATTTGATTTACACTTTTTACTTTAGAGTAAATTATAATATATATAATTATACAGTCACAGACCCCGTATATACAGTTATCTGAAATAGTTATTTTTCCTCTTATTTGGCTTATTATTCTTTCCACAGCAGTCTGGTGGCACACTTGTAATTCAGCACTTGGGAGGTAGAGGCAGGAGGATCGGGTATTTAACATCATCCTTGGCTACATACCAAGTTGTAGGCCAGCCTGAGCTACATATGACCTGTCTCCATGCCCCTCGTTGATAAAATGGAATACAGACTAAAAAGAAATCCAAAATATAAATTAAAAAAAATAAGACCAACAAAATGGCTCAGTTTGGCAAAGGCGCTTGTTGCCAAGCCTTACAACCTGACCTAATCCCCAGACCCTGCGTGGTGAAAGGAGAGAGAACTGGATCCCAGAGGCTGTCCTCTGACCTCCACTCACACATGCCTTCCCTGTACAGTTAAAAAAAAGGTAATAAAAAATGTTAACCAAATCAGTTTAGATATTATCTATTCTTGAAAAAAAATCTCTGAATGTTTGGGATAAGTAAAATTTTTTTTAAAAGATTGGAATTTACCATGTAGACTAAATTAGCCTTGAACTCACAGAGATTGCCTGTCTCTCCCTTCAGGGTGCTGAGATTAGAGGCGTGCGCCATTGCATGCCTAGTGCACTCAGGGTCTAGGATGGGGCATCATCTCAGAGCACAGTCAAAGAGCTACCATGTGGGTGCTGGAAGCCTAACCCAGTCCTCTGCAAGAACAGCAAGCACACTTAGCCACTGAGCCGTCTTTCCAGCCACTATACTAGCAAATTATCCCACAGACACAGAGCCACAGCGTTTTACACACTGTATTTAAGGTGTTTGCTTACCTGTAGTTGTAGCATTCTATATGTGCCTTTGGCGGACATGGTCACAGTGTTGTTTTTCATCGTTAGCCCAACTCAAGCACCCAGTGACCCTCAGTAATGGACTGAACAGACCGCTGTATAACTCATAAGGAAAATGAGTACAGCTTTTAGAGGGAACAGGGATGAAGAGGCTGGAGGCATGCCTCAGCAGTTCAGAGGCATGCTGCTCTTTTAGACTCTGTGAGCACCTCACACACATAAACTCCACAGACACACACAATTAGAAAGACATTTTTTGAAAAAAAATTTTAAAGGTTTATTTCATTTTTAATTATGTGTATGTGTATAGATATGTGCACAGGAGTGCAGGGGACCAAGGTGATCAGAAGCATCAGATCCTCTCGAGCTAGTTCACAGTTGGTTGTGAGCCTCCTAATGTGAGTGCTGGGACTCTAACTCCACTCCTCAGGAAGCACACTATGTGCTCTTCACCACCGAGCCAGCCATCAAAGAAGTTTATGTCTTCTGGCTCTTGAGGCTAAAAGATGGATGTGAATGTGTTGTAGGGTTAGTTTCTTCTGAGGACTGTGAGGAAGAAACTCTTTACAGACATGGATCTAAGAAGGTCAAACTCACAGGAATAGAATGGGGTGGTGGCTGTTAGCAGGTAGGACAGGGACAGAAGAGATGCTGACCAAAGCCTACAGACTGTCAGTTATAAGAAGGGTCTGGGCCGGGTGTGATGGCACACACCTTTAATCCCAGCATTCAGGAGGCAGAGGCAGGCATATCTCTGTGAGTTCAAGGCCAGCCTCGTCTACAAAGTGAGTCCAGGACAGTCAGGGCTACACAGAGAAACCCTGTCTTGAAAAACAAAAAAAAAAAAAAGAAAAGAAAGAAAGAATGAAAGGTCCGGAGTTCTAATGTGATGACAATGTCTTAATCTGTTTGTATTCATTTGCCTCAGAATGTGTACATATATGTTGTGTGCACTTTGGATATATATGATAATTTCTTTTTGTTGTTTGTTTTTGTTTTGTTTTGAGACAGGGTTTCTCTGTGTAACAGCTCTGGCTGTCGTAGGCACACTTTGTAGAGGAGGCTGAGATCCTCCTGCCTCTGCTTCCCAAGTGCTGGGATTAAAGGTGTGCGCCATCACGCCTGGCCCAGCATGATAATTTCTAACTAAATATATTTTAATTAAAAAAATAAAATAAGTACTTGGTAGCTAACAGCCATAACTGTAAGCCTACTTCCAGGGGGATCCAAACCATCTTCTGGTATCCCCAGGCACTGCACACACACAGTACACAGACAAACATGCAGGCAAAACACCCATACACATAAAATAAAAATAAATCTTAAAAAATGTCTTTGCCAGGTGGTAGTGTCAAACCTTAATCCCAGCACTATGGAGGCAGAGGCAGGTGGATCACTGTGAGACTGAGGCCAGCCTGGTCTACAGAGCAAGCTCGAGGACAGCCAGGGCCACACAGAGAAACCCTATCTCAATAATAATAATAATAACAATAATAATAATAATAATAATAAGAGTCCAGTGTGGTGGCACATGCCTGTTATCCTGGGATTGGACAGTGGAGGCAGGAAGATCAAGAGTTCAAGACCAGCCTTTGGTATATAGCAAGTTCAAGGCCAACCTAGGCTGTATGAGACACACACAAGATGGAAAGGAGTACCTCCCCAACTTCTGAGGCTTGCACTCACTATGGATTTCTTTCGTTGGTCTGTAGGAATAGCACCCTCGCTTGCCTTCAGTTCTCCCGTGGCCTCCCCGTGTGGGTGTCACTGTGTTGACCTCAGTCCCTCTAGATTAAGGCTGACCTAATTGACCGTCTTAACCTAATTGATGACATCTACATTGCCCCACCTCCAAATAAAGTCACATTTTGACGTCCTGGGAGTAGAATTCCCATGTGAACTTTGGGTGGGCTTCCTGGAAACACACGCCCTATAAGTTGAGATAGATTGATGCTTTCAGCCTTCTCACTGCAACGAGCTGACAAATGGTAGTGTCTGCATGGTCCACTGGGAAAGCAGCTGAGGAAATCTGAAACATTGATTTACTTGTAGCCCACTCACAGCAATGATCAGCTTGGTGTAGACACATATTAGGTTTTTGTTGTTGTTCATTGAGCTTTTTTGTGAATTTTTTTTACACACACTTTGTTTTGCTTGTTTCTTCAGTGATTGAAACAATATTTTCTCGAACAGCTTTCTAAGTCCCTAAAGGACCTTCCTAAGTAATGTTCTAAATGCCCTACCTATCAAAGCTCCTTCTTCTCCTGTTTTTGTTTTTGTTGTTTTGAGATGGGCTCTCATGTAGCCCAGGCTGGCCTCAACTTCACTTTGTAGCCACTGAGGCCCAAGAACTCCTGATCCTCCTGCTTCCATCTTCATGGCATTAGGATTTTCAGTGTGTGATGTCCTGGGAGTTATTGAACACATTGACCCCAACCAACACAACAAACTGAAAACCTTTAGTACCAGACAGCTCATTCCCTCACAACATACAATATTCTACTTTTGGGTAGCTTTAATAGGAAAAAGTCCGATCCATTTCTGGATAATTCACAACTGTATTATTTATCATTTGCTTCAGAAATCATTGCTATATAACACTTTCATAGTAATTACTCAAAAGTACTTCTTTTTTTTTTTTTTTTGGTTTTTCGAGACAGGGTTTCTCTGAATATCTCTGGCTGTCCTGGACTCGCTTTGTAGACCAGGCTGGCCTCGAACTCACAAAGATCCGCCTGCCTCTGCCTCCCAAGTGCTGGGATTAAAGGCGTGCGCCACCACCGCCCGGCTCAAAAGTACTTCTTAAAAGATGTTTCTTGATGCCAGGCAGTGATGCTACACACATTTAATCCTAGTACTTGGGAGGCAGAGGCAGGAGAACCTCTGAGTTTGAGGACAGCCTGGTCTACAGAGAGAGTCCCAGGACAGCCAGGGATACACAGAGAAACCCTGAAATCCTGTCTCAAAAAATCAAAGGTGGAACAACAACAACAAAAAAGATGTTTCTCAAGACAGGTATCTACTGGAAAGTCTGTACCCATAAACCAGACATTGTGGTGCACGACTGTAGGCGGTGGAGTCAGAAGGGCCAGCCTGGGATACATGAGACTCTTGTCTAATTAAAAAAAAAGAAATGACCCTATTGTGCAAAAACATTTATAAATGGAGAATTATAAAATACTTATATTTCTCTCCTTACAGAAGGCATGCCTAGCAAGCACGGGTGGATCTTATATTATTCTCTTTAAACATAAGTGTGTTCAATATGAAACTAGTGTGTAGTGGCCCACATCTGTAATCCCTGGAGAACTGCTATGAGTCTGAGGTTAGACTGGGTGACATAGAGAGACCTTGTCTAAAGAAAACAAAACAAAAACCTAAAAACAAGCATGGAATGGTAACACACACCTATAATGCCAGCACTCAGAAAGCAGAGGCAGGTAGATCTCTGTGACCCAGCCTGGTCCACATAGGAAGTTCCAGGCCAGCCAGGATTACATATTCAAACCCTGTATAAAAATATATAAATGTAGGGCTGGAGAGATGGTTCAGTGGTTAAGAGCACTGGCTGCTCTTCCAGAGGACCTAAGTTCAATTCCCAGCACCCACATCACATGACAACTCATAACTGTAACTCCAGTTCTAGGGGATCAGACACCCTCACACAGACATATATGCAAACAATGCAAAACACCAATGCAGATAAAATTACTTAATTGATTTTAAATATATATTATATATATTATACACACAAATATGTTTTAGGGGAAGCAAAAGATAAAAACATTTATAATATAGTTTTATAATCTGTAATTTTGTGTTCTTTCTCTTTTTATAGCTGGGGCCTTCACTTTGGTGATAAAGGATACATTCGGATGGCAAGAAATAATAATAATCACTGTGGGATTGCCAGCTATGGCTCTTACCCAGAAATCTAAACAATCTCTTGTTTTTTTAACAACTCGTGAAGATGGAATACACTCTGCTCTATCCAGAGGAGACAAGTGTGGCATGATCAGTATGTACATGTACTGTATTAACTAGGTTATAGTTTGTCCACCTGATAGCTTGACCTCTGGAAAGTCTGTAAATAGGAATGCATTGTAGATGGAACTCTGTCAGTCTGTCCTCAGGATATTCATGTTTGCCCTTTCCATATCTTACACCCTGTCATCTAATGTGTTCTAATAACTGTTTGTAATATGATATCTCCAAATGCTTAATAAATCTGTCATTTAAAATCTCTATTATTGTCATATGATTTTTTTCAAGTTCTTAGGTAACCTTTATATCCTATCATGAGCAAGGCTCCATTAGTGATGAGCTGTAGCCACTGTGATGAAGAAAACATTGTTATAAATTGGCTATAAAACATAACAGGCATCATGGCTCATGCCTTTAATCCTGGCACTCAGGAGCAGACGCAGGTGGATCTCTGAGTTCGAGGCCAGCCTGGTCTACAAAGTGAGTTCCAGGACAGCAGGGCTGTTACATGGAGAAACCCTGTCTGGAAAAACCAAAACCAAAACATACCAAAAAAAAAAAAAAACAATGCTTAACACCAGAAAACGAGGGAGTGAGCAGGGATGTGAGAGTGGGTAGAAGAAGAGAGAGAACACAAGAGGGGGAATGTCTGTCTCTCTCACAAGGCTCTCATAGAAGCAATGTAATGCTAGGACAATGAACTTGAAAGTTCTTGGAAATGTATAAATGTAAGAAAAATACATGATAAAACATCAGAGCAAGATTTTCACCATTTTTGATCCAGAAAACAGTATTCTTCTCTTCATTATTCCTCTTACTGAATTGTAGGGTTCACCACCAAAGCCATTACCAGGTTCCATTAGTTTTCTCATACAGCTTTTTTCCCTCTGCAACTGCGTTGTCTTTTCTAACGTTTGTTTGCCTAAGGTGCACATGTGGAGGGCAGGAAGAATTTGCAGAATTGGTCCTCTTCTTTGACCTTGCCATGCGTGGCAGAAAATGCCCTTACCCACTGAGCCATTTAGACAGCCTAGGAACTACGATTCAAAACACCATGTTGATTGAGCAATGCTAGTGGCCCTCAGGGCATCCTGATGAAGGACCAGCAGTTCGGCAACGTCTTGCGCAGCTACCACCCACAAACTTGAATGCCAGTACTGAAAATCACCGTTCCAAAGATAGAGCTTAATTTTGTGTCTAAATGAGGCATAAATTTGTTTTCAACGATATCCACTGTCCCCAGTTAGATTCGTAGAAATATCTAAAGTAAGACGGCAATATATACCTGCAAGTCTAGTATGAGGGACAGGGACAAGTTGGGAGGATGGTCATTCAAGACCAACCTCGGCTATAAGGGAGAATAAGTCTCAAAAATAAAAGTTTTAGGGACAGTGAGATGGCTCGGCAGGTAAACTACCTGTTACCAAACCTGACCGCTCAGTTAGATTCCGGGGACCCACACGGAAGGAGAGAATTGTCAAATTATCTTTTGACCGCCACATGTGCTGTGGACTGCGCATGCCCATGTTGTCCTCTGACCTCCAAACGAACACCACAAGGAACACACACACCCAAATAACATTAAAAAAATAAAAACAATGTATTTGTTTTTTTTTATTTGTTCTGTTTGTTTATTGCTTTTCCAAGACAGGACTTCTCTCTGTAGCCCAGGCTGGCCTCGAACTCAGAGATCCGCCTGCCTATGCCTCCCAAATGCTGGGATTAAAGGTGTGCGCCATCAACCAGCTTTTAAAAAAACAATTTACTGTGCCGAGTGTGGTGGCGCACACACATACCTTTAATCCCAGCATTCGGGAGGCAGAGGCAGGCGGATCTCTGTGAGTTCTAGGCCAACCTGGTCTACAAAGCGAGTCCAGGACAGCCAGGGCTACACAGAGAAACCCTGTCTCCCGAAATCCAAAAAAAAAAAAAAAAAAATTAAATAGAAAAAAAATCTAAGTTTCCTCAAAAACACCATCCGGACTATTCAAGACACGGAAAATCTGATAACAACATCTAAAGCCGGAAAACAACCAAAGCCAGGAGCAAATGGCGTCTCCGGACACTGTGGTCTCCAGGGACCCCTGTGTGTCCTGCAGGCTTCCTTTACCCAAGGACCTAAGCGCCCTTAAGCCTTCTCCTTCCGGAGACTGCGCTGGCTCCCAGCAGGCCTTGCGCAGGTTTTGGCGGGAACAGTGATCTCACCTGAGGTCAGTCACGTGCCTGAGACCGTTGAGGCGCAGGCACAGTGCGCACGTGCTGAAGCGCGCACCGCACAACTCACCGAGGCTCCCGCACGTCGTCGCTGCCGCCCGCCTCACTCAGGCGGTGAGTAATATGTGTTTATTTGGCGCTTGGTTCTCCCTTATCTCCTTCTGGGCCCCCTCGCCCTCTCTTGGGTTCCTTAAGGTCTGAACGGCAGACGTTCGGAAGATTTCGGGTGCTAGTGTCCCCGGGGGTCCTGAGGGGCGATGCCGGCGGCCTATGGCCGCCATAGGGCTAATGGTTTCCAGCCGTGTTTGTTGGCGTGTTCTGTGCGGACTTCTGGTTGAATTGTGTTAGCAAATGGGATGGGGACCAGAGCACAAGGAAAATAAATCCGATTAACCAAGACGGCTGGGAATTCAGAATGGGTCATTAAAAGGGTTTCACAGGCCGGCAGATTTCAGGCCACCGTGGCCAACAACATGGCGTAAGTTACAGGCTAGCCAGAGCTGCCTAGGGAGAGCCCGCAGCCTGTCTCCCCCGCACCGTGCTGCCCCCAGAAGCTCAAGGTCATTCTTGGCTACCCAGTGTTGGGGGCTAGCCTGGACTACCTGAGAGCCTGTCTCAAAAAAAATATATTATTTTCTGTTGACTTAAAAATGTTTGTATTACATTTTTAGAGGGTGGCAGTTTGCGGGTGAATGTGCTATGGAACACGTAGAAGTCAGAGGACAACCCGCGGGAATTCATTTTCTCCCTCCACCATGTTGGCCCTACCAATTTACATTAGCAGGCCGAATGCAAGCTCGTTCTCCAGCTGAGCCATCTTGTGCCCTCCTTGCCTTAGCCTGATAAAGGAGTTACCTGATTTGAATGTCGTCGATATAAATACTTTATAAATTAGCAGGGAGATAACCACCCCCCCCCAAAAAAAAAAGCAACAACGACAAGGTCTCAGGCAGTCTTACCTGGTCTGCAACTTTCTAGCCAGCCTCAGCCTCCCAAGTGTTAGCGTTACAGCCATTACATTACATACAGGGTTACATCCTGCCTATACGTTGACATTTCCAAAGATTCCATTTCAAGTAAAATTCTCACATTTATTAAGATACAGATCTTACATGTGATAAAGTAGAATTTTAGAAATAAAAATTAAATCTGAAATTCAAATTTGCCTTTGTGTTACATGGTTGAAGAAAATATTTTCTTGGAAGATGGCTACTATGCAGTTACGGAGGACAACTTCCATGGTACGACTTCTTATGACTTAATATGTGTTAACTTAGCTGAGTTTCTTGTTTCTTTTTGTGTGTTTGTTCTGTTTCGTTTTCCGAGGCAGGGTTTCTCTGTGTAACAGCCCTGGCTTGTCCTGGACTCACTCTGTATTCCAGGCTGGCCTCGAACTCACAGAGATCCTCCTGAGGACGCAAAAGGCATGCGCCACCACGCCCTGCGAGTTTCTTTTTTCTTTTTTCTTTCTTTTTTAAATCTTTTTATTTTTTTATTTTTTAGGTCTGGTAAAGGTTTATTAAGATAAAGGTGGAAAGCGTTTAAGGCAGGGAATGGAGGCAGAGCCATGGCAGAAGCTAGAACATAGAGAAAGAGGAAGAGAAAGAAGGCCATGGAGGACAGAAGTAATTGGAGCACAGAGAGAGAAACAGGGTTGGAGAAAGCGAGTTTCTTGTTTCTTGAAGTCATAACTATTTTACTGTTTAATAGAGTCAAGTATTTGTGGCTTTAATGATATCAGGACACCCTGGACTTTAAGGAAGGAAGTAATGTAAAATTCTTTTGGATATTTGGTATGTTATCTTAAGTTGCTCATTCAGTGGCATCTCCCTTCTTCCTTGGAGTGCTCGCCAGCTAAATGTGAGTTGTAAATTTCAAGTAAAGCTGAGTCCTTGTTTCCACTCAGCCATCTGTGTATGAAGCCAGTGCTGTGTTTTGTTTTATGGGAATTTTTTTCCTAATAGTGGTGTTTAGCTGCTGTTCATGAAGAGTGTGAATACTTAGAACTGTGCCACTAAAGGAGAGGAAGTCCTACCTAAGAGAGTGCACTTCTCTTTATTGTTGCTGTTATAGTATATGCTATTGTTATTATTATTGATGTTGTCTATATATAGACAGCATCTCACTATGAAGCTCTAGCTAACCTGGAACTCTGTAGACTAGGTTCTGCTCACAGAGATCCTGAGCACAGGATTAAAAGCATATGCTAACATATCTGGATCACGGTGCATTTTTATTTATTTTGCATAAGTAGTTTGCCTGCATGTAAGTCTGTGTGTACTATGTGGGTACAGTGCTGTCAGATCCCCTAGGACTAAAGTTAGAGACAGTTGGTAGCCACCATATGGGTTCAGGAAATGACACCTGAGACCTCTGGAAGAACAAGCAATCTTGCCAACTTACAGCCCCCAAAGACAGGGTTTCTCTCTGTAGTCCTGTTGTCCTGGACTCACTCTGTAGACCAGGCTGACCTCAAACTCACAGAGATCCACCTGCCTCTGCCTCCAGGGTGCTGGGATTAAAGGCGTACACACCACTGCCTGGCTGAAATGCATTTCTTTACAGTGTTTTATCATACCATCCTTTGGACTCTTTGCTTGAAAAGTAAATCAGGTCTCAAATAATGCCTTTTAACTTGTATCCTGAGCACTATAGCTGTAGGCCAGCACTGTGTTATACTTGTATGGATGTTAAATAGCTGCACCTGCTATTATATAAACTATACTGGCCATGCTTTGTCAGAGAGGCTTTTAACCATGTCACTCAGGATATTTTCTTTGCAGATGATGATTGAGAAGCTAATACAAAAAATATGTCAAGTATCACAACAGTAAGAGAAGTGCTATTTTCTGGCATTTTGGTTTTTTACTTTTTTTAAAATTAACATGCTATACTTTTCTTCAGATGACAGCAGAACCTGAAAAAGCTGTGCTGCTTTTGATGCATAACATACCACTATTATTTATCTTTTAATATATAGATATTTAGATATACATAATTTGAATTTTCAAATTTTTTTAAAATTTAAAAATTTTTTGAAACATCTAACTGTGCTGTCACCTTCAGAAAAAAAGTATTCCAGTTTACTATGTTTTCAACTGTGCAGAAACTTAACAAACTGCATTGGTCTAGAATCACTGATTTTTTTTCGTTATTGCAGGGATAACATTATTAAATATATAAAGTCTTATTGACTTGGATTTGATTACAGAAACTAGTAAAATATTTGCTAAACTTGAAAATGCTCATTTGGCTAAGCCTTTGATCCCAGTGTTTGGGAGACAAGTGGATCTCTATGAGTTCAAGGCTAGCCTGGTCTTCATAGAGAGTGCTGAGCCAACCAAGGTGACATAATGAGATTCTGTCTCAAAAAAAAAAAAAAAACAGAAAACAACAGCAAAAAAACCATCATGCGTATTCACATTTAGTTTATATTTGATATTAATAAATGTTATCTCTCTGCTTACAAAATTGTTTACAGCAGTTCTATGTCTATGACTCAAAGAAAAAGAAATTGTAGTGTTTGCATAGAATCTTGACATTAGGGCTGGAGAGATGGCTCAGAGGTTAAGGGCACTAGCTGTTCTTCCAAAGGTCCTGAATTCAATTCCCAGCAACCACATGGTGGCTCACAACCATCTACATTGAGATCTGCTGCCCGGGCATATATGTAGAGCAAATACTGTATACATGATAAATAAATAATTTTTTTTTTTTTTTGGTTTTTCGAGACAGGGTTTCTCTGAATATCTCTGGCTGTCCTGGACTCGCTTTGTGGACCAGGCTGGCCTCGAACTCACAAAGATCCGCCTGCCTCTGCCTCCCAAGTGCTGGGATTAAAAATAATTTTTTTTTAAAAAAAGGGCTGGAGAGATGGCTTAGTGGTTAAGAGCACTGTCTGCTCTTCCAGAGGTCCTGAGTTCAATTCCCAACAACCACATGGTGTCTCACAACCATCTGTGATATGATCTGATGCCCTCTTCTGGCATGCAGGCATAAATGCAGACAGAACACTGTATATATAATAAATAAATAAAATATTTTAAAAAAGAATCTTGACATTATACTTAAGTTATGTTCATCCTAGTCAGTGACTAAACAATATTAACTACTCTGACATTGTACATTTGCAGTTAATATCAAGGATTCTTTTGTTGTTGTTTCTTCAAGACAAGGTTTCTTTGTATGACAGTCCTGGCTGCCCTAGAACTCAATCTGTAAACCTGGCTGGCCTTGAACTCACAGAGATCTGCCTGCCTCTGCCTCCCGAGTGCTGGTCTCAAAGATTCTTAAGACTGTTAAGCACATTTTGCTTTACTTTTGGGCTGTTATCCTGAACATACCCTAGCACCTTATAAGCTACAGTGACTTTCTGGAGATGATGATCGAAAGTGCTGTGCTTATGTAAAACTAGACTTTGCTTTTAAGCTCAGGGAAGTTTTGCTTTCAATGAATAAGATGCTTTAATTTCCCTTGAATTTTAGAGTGCCTTGGTATTTCCCAATAAGATATCAACTGAGCATCAGTCTTTGATGTTGGTGAAGAGGCTCCTAGCTGTTTCAGTATCCTGCATCACCTATTTGAGAGGAATATTTCCAGAACGTGCTTATGGAACAAGATATATGGATGGTAATTTACAGTATTTAAAACCTTTGTTTTTTACTTAGAGAATATGATTTTTGGTAGTAGTTTTATTGTTGTGATTCGCATAGTACAAAGTGATAATTCACCAACGTATGTAGTCAAATGATTAAGTGTACACAGCATTGTACAATTACCACCAGAATTTTAGAATGCTTCACCACTCCCCCCAAAAACCACATCCACAATAAATCATTTTCCTCTCCAATCTTCCTAGTTATAGACAACTATTTCCTGTTTCAATGAATGTACCTTTTCTGGATATTTTTCATAAAAGGAATCATGTAGTATGTTGTTTCTGATTTCCTTCACTTACCATAATGCTGTAACATGGACTAATAATTTATTCCTTTTCACTGCTGAATAATATTTCATTGTATGGCCATACAAGTCAGCAGGTTGTTTCCTGTTTTGTGCTGTCAGTGTATGGAGCCACATTCATATGCAAGTTGCATTGGCTGCGTTTTCCAGGGACCAAACCCAGAGCCTATGCACGCTAGAAAAGGCCTTACTGAGCTGTCTGCAGCCTTTGGGGTTTTTACGTGATAGTAAATACTGTTGAGCACACTAGAAAAGGCCTTACTGAGCTGTCTGCAGCCCTTGGGGTTTTTACGTGATAATAAATACTGTTGAGACCACTTAATTTTAATATTCCCCTCATATTTTACAGGGTAATATAACTTCATCTGACATTAGAGCTCTAATAATAAAGTAAACAGATTTATGTGTTACTTAAAACTTTTACAGTGGAACCTAAGGGTTTATGCAATTTTTTTTCTTTTGTTTTTCGAGACAGGGTTTCTCTGTATAACAGAGCCCTGTCTGTCCTGGACTCACTTTGTAGATCGGGCTGGCCTTGAACTCACAGAGATCTGCCTGTCTCCCTCTGGAGTGCTGGAATTAAAGGTGTACACCACCATGCCTGACCATTACAGTCAGTTTTGAACTGCCATGTGGGTGCTGAGATTTGAACCCAGGTCCTTTGGAAGTGCAGTCAGTGCTCTTAACTGCTGAGCTATCTCTGCGGCCCACCTTTATACAATTTTAAAGAAAATATAGAGCCGGGCGGTGGTGGCGCACGCCTTTAATCCCAGCACTTGGGAGGCAGAGGCAGGTGGATCTTTGTGAGTTCGAGGCCAGCCTGGTCTACAAAGTGAGTCTAGGACAGCCAAGGATACACAGAGAAACCCTGTCTCGAAAAAAAAAAAAAAAAACAAAAAAAAAAAAAAAAGAAAATATAGCCGGGGGTGGTGTCTTAGTTTGGATTTCATTACTGTGAAGAGACACCATCACCATGGCAACTCTTTCAGTTAGGTTAAAGCAAAGCAAAACATTTAGTTGGGTCTGCCTTACAGTTCAGAGGTTTAGTCCGATACCTTCATGATGGGAACATAGCAGCACACAGGCAGGCATGGTGCTGGAGAGGTAGCTGAAAGTAGTCTATCTTGATCCTTTGAAGGCACCAGAAGACTATACCATACCAGGCGTAGCTACGTAGCTAAGCATATAGTACCTCAAAGCCCACTTCCACAGTGACACATTTCCTCCAACAAAGCCACACCTACTCCAACAAGGCCATACTTTCAAATAGTGCCACTCCCTATAGCCAAGCATTCAAACACATGAGTCTATGGTGGCCATACCTATTCAAACCACCACATGTGTGCCACATTTCTATAGTCCCACCATTTGAGAGGTGGATTCAGAAGAATCAAGAGTTCAAGGTCACTAAGCATCATAGCAAGTTGGAGACCTGCTCTGAGATACTTGAATTCTATGTTACGTTAAAAATGAAACTCCTAAATCAGGTGTGGTGGTTCATGTTTTTAACCTCAGTACTTGGGAGACAGAGGCAGTTGAATCTCTTGAGTTGGAAGTCAGTTGGCTCTACATAGGTTCCAGGATAGCCAGGGCTACAAAAAAAAAACAGCAAAAAATCCTCCCCCAAAAGAAACAGAAGAACACATCCAGTTTATACTATAGTAATTTCTTTCTTGGCACACAGATGTAGACCAAAAGAAAATAAGAAAATTGTGGACCAATTATATTCTAGAAGATATGCCAACCACTATGTTATGTATACTATCTTGTCAACTCATACTAAATGTCTGCCCTAGCTAGAGTGACTATTGTTGTGATGAAACACTATAACTAAAAACAAGTTGGAGAGGAAAGGGTTTATTTGACTTCCACTTCCACATGGTAGTCCATCACTGAAGAAAGCCGACATGAACTCAAGCAGTGCCAGAACCTAGAGGTAGGAGCTGATTTAGAGGCCATGGACGGGTGCTGCTAACTGATTTGCTCCTAATGGTTTGCTCAGCCTGTTTTCCTATAGAACCCTAGACCTCCAGACCAGGGGTGGCTCCACCCATAATCACTAATTAAGAAAACATCCTACAGCCAGATCTTTTTTTTTCAATTGAAAAAAATTTCTATTTTGTGAATTTCACATCATGCAGACTTACTCTCCACCCTTGCAATCTGTCCCAGGATAAAAAATAACAGCTCATTGTGGAAGCTGCAGTATATCTCAGTATATCCCACAATATCCCCTTTGTCCACACATTCTGCTTGCAAATGTTCATTATGCAAATGACTCCTTGTTCTGGTATGAGGACCCTGGTTTCCGCTACTCTGTCAGGACTAGAACCTCACTGGAACTCCTCCCAGATATATTGTAAGATATGTTGTAACTGTCCTTCCTGTGTCATGGAGATCCTGCAGTCCTGGGTTGTGGAACTGACCTCTTCTTGCACTCTAGCAGTTCGTCCGTGGCGTAAATGTTGCGGTAGCCCAACTCAAAGCCCTGGTTCTGGACCTGCAATCCCCACTCACATGGCCAGTTCTACTATGGAAAGGTGCAGGGCCTGCTCTCTCAAGTGCTGCAGCATGTGAGGGGTAGGGACAGCTCCCCTGCTCTTGCAACCCCTTCAGGGCCAGATCTCCTGTCGACCAATGGTGGTGAGGGCAAAAAGGAGGGGAGGGCATTTCTCCCTAGCCAACACCACTACATAGCAGACCCAAGGCAGGACAGCCAGATCTTGTGGAGTCATTTCTCAGTTGAGGTTCCCTCCTTTCAGATAACTAACTTGTTTGACATAAAACTAGAAGGTTGGAGAGATGGCTCAGCAGTTAAGAAATCAATGGATTGCTCTTCCAGAGGTCCTGAGTTTAATTCCCAGCAACCACATGGTGTCTCACAACCATGTATAATGAAATCTAATGCCCTCTTCTGACCTGCAAGCATTTATGCAGACAGAACACTATATACATAAAATAACTAGCAATCATACTACAGGCTTATGAAATAGCTGTTTATGAGATCAAGAATCTAAGGCAGAGTGATCCTCTCAGTCCTTTTTGATGTGTTACATGTTGTATCTCTGTAGAGTCTTTATGAGAGTCAACTTTTAGTTTAGTTACAAATATTTCAGTAGAAAAGAGTTCATAGCAAACATTCTAAGACTGTTGGAAAATTATTGTGTCAAAATATCATATCTAAATTTTCTCAACTTAAATTATTTTTTGGGGGGATGTTTCGAGACAGGGTGTAGGGAGTTAGAATAATTAAATTAGATTTAGAAAATAGGGGTTTCTGATACAGTCTCTTAATTCGGTTCATGAAGATCAACAACCTGATAAACTTGGTTAATTTTATCAGCTTGTGGAAAAACAAGGATGAAGTCAGGAAAAACCGGAAAGACTTAATGGACTGAAAAAACAAGGTTAAAGTCAGAGAAACAGGAAAGACTTAATGGACTTAAGAAACAAAGTATCTGGCCTGGCATTGTTTTCAGCTGCTAAGTGGGCGGAGCCCAAATTAAGCTGAAACAGAGTTCCTCCTATTTAAAGACAATGCATGGAGCCCCATCAAATAGAAGAGGCCCCTGATGGGAGAGAGCTCAGAGAGTCCTGCTGGAGAAAGTGCTGTTGAACTGATGGTGGGATTTCCATGAGGCAGAAAGAAGCTGGTGAGCAAAGAAAGCCTGAGCAAGACACCAAAAGGCCAAGGACTAAACCCTGTAGCTTAGCTTTTGCCTAGAGGGGTTTGATCTGTCCAAACTGTGGCTGGCTTTAAGGACTCTGAGGCAGAGCGGCAGAGTTGCTGATGCGAAGGGGCTGGGGTCTCCCAGAGAGAAGAAAGCCTTAAGCCTTATTTAAGGGAAGACTGCAATAACCAACTTACCCTGATGAATCTACATCTGAGAGATCCAGAAAAAGGACTGCTAAGTGTGTTAAAGAATCTACAACAAAGACTGTATTCCTGACGACTGAGGACCTGCCCCAGAGACTGTATCATTCTAAAAGGTTAAGAAAATAATTGTCAATAGGATTAGTGGTTAAGATAAAGGGTTGTAGGAATTTCAGGATTAATAGTTAAGAACTTGTTAGTATTTATTATAAGTGAATATTGTTAATAAATAAATACTAATAATTTTAAAAAGTTCGATAACAGCAGGGTTTCTCTTGTGTAGTTCTGGCTGATCTGGATTATCTTTTTTGTTTGTTTGTTTTTTTTTTTTTTGGTTTTTCGAGACAGGGTTTCTCTGAATATCTCTGGCTGTCCTGGACTCGCTTTGTAGACCAGGCTGGCCTCGAACTCACAAAGATCCGCCTGCCTCTGCCTCCCAAGTGCTGGGATTAAAGGCGTGCGCCACCACCGCCCGGCTCCGGATTATCTTTATAGAACAAGCTGGCCTCAAACTCACAGAGATCCACTTGCCTCTGCCTTCTGAGTGCTGGGATTAAAGTCATGCACCACCACACCAGCTTGAGTTGACTTAAATTCTTATCATTATGATGGCACTTTATAATAAGTACCAATTATTTGGAAGCTGCCATTAATAATATGCCTACAATGAGCTAGGTGGATGGTACACACTTATGTAATCCCAATACTGGATAGGTTAAGGCAGGAGAATTGTGAGTTCAAGACCAACCTGGGCTACCTAGTGAAATTCTGTCTCAAAAAATAATATACCTATAATTTATACTTAAAGAAAATAAATATAAGCCGGGTGGTGGTGGTGCACGCCTTTAATCCCAGCACTTGGGAGGCAGAGGCAGGCGGATCTTTGCGAGTTCAAGGCCAGCCTGGTCTACAAAGCGAGTCCAGGACAGCCAGAGCTGTTAAACAGAGAAACCCTGTCTCGAAAAAAAAAAAAAAACAAAAAAAAAGAAAATAAATATAATTTAAAATTCAATGTTGAGCCTGACAAGATGGCTCACCTGTTAAAGGTACTTGCAATCAAACCTGATGATTTGAGTGGGTTTCCATAACCCACATGGTAAAAGGAGAGAACCAGCTCCTGAAAGTCTCTGGCTGCCATACATGTGTGTTATGATACATGGCGTACCCACACACATAAAACACAAAGCAAATAAATATAATTAGTTAATTAGATCAACTGTTTGTAAGTACTTCTATATTTCATTTTTCATTTAGGTCTTTGTGTCAAAATTCTGAAAGAAGATAAAAACTGTCCAGGTTCTTCACAGTTAGTGAAGTGGTAAGTAAGAGAATACCTAGAGGCAGAAAATTACTATTTTTCTAATCATACTTTTTGTACATTGAATACTTTTCAATATATAATCAGATTTTGGTGACTAACCTGTTAGTCCTGTGTACCATGTTTTTGGTCTTAGGTTTTATGTATTAATTTTTTTTAGTTCATGCTGTGTAAATAAGATTTATTTTTTTATTATAACTACAAATAGCTATCAGATATTTTATAGTTTCCCTTCTGTCCTCCCATCTCCATATTTCTGTTTCATTGTTAACATTTTTTCTTTCTTCTTTTTGATTTTTGCTTTTGAGACAAGTGTTTCTCTGTGTAGCCTTGGCTGTCCTGAAACTCATTATGTACACTAGGTTGGCCTCAAACTCAGAGATCTGCCTGACTCTGAAGTACCAGGGATTAAAGGCATGTGCCAACTGCCTGGCTGGTTTTTCTTTTTTAAAGTTTCTTTTTTTTAAGATTTATTTATTTATTTTTATGTATATGAGTGCTCTATCTGCCTATATATACCTGCATGCCAGAAGAGGGCATCAGATCACATTATAGATGGTTGTGAGCCACTATTTGGTTGCTGGGAATTTTACACAAGACCTCTGAAAGAGCAGCCAGTGCTCCTTACCACTGAGCCATCTCTCCCCTCCCACTCTTTTTTCAAAGATTAAAAAAAAAATGTGTGTGTGTGTATGTGCCTGAGTGAAGCGTATGTGCATGCACCATGTGTGTGCAGATGCCCAAGAAGAGCACAAGAAAGAATAAGACCCCCACAACTGTTAGTTATAGGCAGTTGTGAGCTGCCTGGTGGATGCTGGGAACTAAACACAGGTCCTCTACAAGAGCAGTAAGCACTGTTAACCACTGAGTGAGTCATCTCTCCAAAATACCTACCCCCATTCCTCCTCTCCTCTCTCGTTTTCTGAGACAGGGTTTCTTTGTGTAGCCCTGGCTGTCCTGAACTCACTTTGTAGACCAGGTTAGCCTTGAACTCACAGAGATCCACCTGCCTCTGCCTCCCAGGTGCTAGGACTAAAGGAGCGTGCCACCACACCCAGCATTTTTTTAATCATTTATTTATTTTTTGTGCATTGGTGTTTTAAGTGCATGTATGACTGGATGAGGGTGTCAGATCCTCTGAAACTGGAGTTACAGACAGTAGTGAGCTGGCATGTAGGTGCTGGGAATTGAACTCAGGTCCTCTGGAAGAACAGCCAGTGCTCTTAACCACTGAGCCATCTCTCCAGGCCTCCAACCCCCATTTCTTTATCTTTTCTTTTGTTCAGTTTTAATCTAGTTAATAAGAAAGATGCCTTAATTTAATTATTAGTTTTATTTTGTAAGGGTAAATACAGATATTTATGAATTTCTGAAAATGCATTAAATAAAAAGTGAATCTGACTTTTTTTAGGATGCTAGGATGCTATGATGCTTTACAGAAGAAATATGTAAGTCTTTCAGCATGTCTTCTTCCCTTGTTTATAGATACAACAGGAGTTATCATGTACTAAAACAGTAATTTAAACTAACTTGACATAGAACACTCTCAATTATTAAAAAAAACAAAAACAAAACTAGCATTTGAATATTTTAAAGGTTTATTTTTTTATTTATATGAATGTATATATGTGAATGCACATGTCTTCTGGTGCCTATGGAGGCTAGAAAAGGGTGTTGAATCTCATGGAGCTAGAGATACAGATGGCTGTGAGCCACCCAATATGGGTGCTGGGAACTGAACTCTGATCTGCAAGAACAGCAAGCACCTTTAACTGGTCTTAACTGCTGAAACATCTTTCCAATCCCTCATTTGAATATTTTATTTTGAGACAGGATCTCACTATGTTTTGGCTGGCCTGAAACTTTCTGTATAGATCAGACTGGCCTTGAATTCATTAGAGAACAGCCTTCCTCTGCCTTCCTACTGCTAGTATTAAAGGCATGGGTCACCATGCCTGGCTGCATTTGAATATTTCAAAGTCCAATCTTCAATTCATTTAAGCTAATGTAATTAATACTAAACAAATTCTGCCAAGCTAGGTTTAACAAATTAGTGCTAACTCATTAGCATTAATATCACATATTAACTTAAAAATTAATTTAAATATTTTAAGATATTGTTTTAGTTTTACATATATTCTTCAACTGTGCTTATGCTAGTATTTTAATAATTTGTTCTGGCTTTATAGGTTTTTTTCAGACTGTTTGATATATTCCAGGTATTAACTATGTTGTTGAAAACAGCTTTGAATTCCTGATCTTCTTGTCTCTACCTCCCAAATTCTACGTTTATAAGCATGTACCATCATGGCAAGCAATAAATAATAATTTATCATCAAGTGAAACAGGTTATTACAGTGTATCCCTAGCTAGCCTTAAACTCACAGAGATCTGCCCAGTTCTGCCTCCAGAATGCTAGGACTAAGAGTGTACACCACCATACCTAGCCTATACATTTTTTCTTAATTGGAATCTAAAAATAAGTTTCCTTGGGCTTAGGCTGTAGATCAGTGGCAGGGTACTTATCTAACATGTACAAGGCCCTGAATTCAGTTCTCAACACGCAAAATAAATTTTCCCACTAGGCAGAGGTGACACATGCCTTTTTTTTTTTTTTTTTTTTGGTTTTTCGAGACAGGGTTTCTCTGTGTAGCCCTGGCTGTCCTGGACTCGCTTTGTAGACCAGGCTGGCCTCAAACTCACAGAGATCCGCCTGCCTCTGCCTCCTGAGTGCTGGGATTAAAGGCATGCGCCACTATGCCCGGCGACACATTCCTTTAATCTCAGCATTGAGGAGGCAGAAGCAGGCAGATCTCTCAGGCTAGGCTGGTTTACAGAATGAGTTCCAGGACAACCAGGGCTACACAAACTCTGTCTCCAAAAAAAAAAATCCAATAAATAAATAATTTTCCCATGTAGTTCAAGTTAAATTGATACAAAATCTGAAATGGTTAAATTTATGTTTGTTTCATATTTTGAGGCAGGGTCTCACTGTGTGCTAGAGCTAGCCTCAACTCACTATATAGCTCAGTAACTCAAGCTAGACTTGAACTCATGTCAGTATGCAAAAATACTGAAACTTTATGGGATTTTTGTTTTGTTTTTTTCAAGACATGGTTTCTCTAGTAACATCTCTGACTGTCCTGAAACTCACTTTGTAGACCATGCTGGCCTCGAACACAAAGATCCACCTGCCTCTGCTTTCAGAGTACCATCAAAGGTATGTTTCACCACTGCCCAACAATAGCGAAATTTTAATTAAGATTTTACAGTAGACTACAAGACTTTTTACATAGTATTTTAATCAATATGTACAGAGAAGTCTAGTTTTAGCAGAATTGTGAATTTTTATCCTCAGTCCCTAACTTTCCCATTAGGACAGTAAATATATAATACTATATATAGTCTGGCACATAGGAGCATTGGTAAGCTAGCAATAGTTAACAAAAACATTGATCTCAGCACTCTGAAGGCAGAGGCAGGGAGATCTCTGAGATCGAGGTCAAACTGGTCTACAGAGTGAGTTCCAGGACAGCCAGGGCTACACAGAGAAACCCAGTCTCAGAAAACAACAGCAACAACAAGAAGTAGTAGTAAATACTTTCCAATAGTGTTAAATGCCATTATAATTTTTAGGAAAGCTGTAGGGAATTCGAATAACTTTTTAAAATATATTTTAAGTCTATATTTATTTCTTGTGTGTTGATGTTTTGCCTGCATGTATGTCTGTGTGAGGGCACCAGATACCCTGGAACTGGAGTTACAGACAGATGTGAACTGCCATGTGGATGATTGAAATTGAACCTGGGTTCTCTGAAAGAGCAACCAGTGTTCTTAACCATGAAGTCATCTCTCCACCCTTGGAATAACTTTTATTATTTATTTCTTTTTTGAGCCAGGGTCTCACTTTGTAGATCTGACAACCTGGAACTCACTCTGTAGAACAGGATGGCCTCAAACTCACAAAGATCTGCCTGCCTTGCCTCCTGAGTACTGGAATTAAAGTGTGTGCCACCATACCTTGTAACTGGCAGTAATGGTCTATTTGAGTAAGTCAGTGAAATAAAATGCTAACATGAATTTCAGCCATCAGAAAGCCAAGTGAAAAGAAATTTAGGAGAATAGATATGATATTAAGTGTATCTTCCACAATAGTTACTTGTTTTTAGAAATAAATGTTGAGTGCTGGGTGTGCTGGTACAGGACTTAAATTTAAATTCCAGCCCTTGGGAGGCAAAAGCAGATGGATCTATACAAGTTCAAGACCAGCCTGGTCTACAAAGCAAGTTCCAGTACATTAGGGAGCCAAGGCTACTGCTTGATGAGAGTCTGTCTGGGGCTGGGCCTGGTGGCGCACGCCTTTAATCCCAGCACTTGGGAGGCAGAGGCAGGCGGATCTCAGTGTGTTCCAGTTCGAGGCCAGCCTGGTCTACAAAGCAAGTCCTTAACAGCCAGGGCTATTACACAGAGAAACCCTGTTTCCAAAAAACAAAAAAAAAAAAGAAGAGAGTGAATCTATCTGGAAAAGCACCATGCCTCTTCCCTCCCCACCCCCCCCAAAAAAAAAGAAGAAACGAAAGAAATGTTATTAAGATAGAATAAAAATTCTAATCTGGAGATGGAGGAACACTAAAGATTGAACTTATGTTCTTGCATGTGCTAAATGGATGCTCTACTGAGTTATATTCCAAGCCTCTGAATGAGTACAAAGAATTTTTATGATCCATCATGAAAATGCATTTTATAGACTACAATTAAGATTTTTATTCTGTTATGTTTCAGCTAAGGATGATCATTCTAGCTGTAAGTACTTTTAAATTGTATCTTTTAATGCTGTCAATTTTTTCCCTTTATTAAATGACACTGAAACTATCAGATGATTTATGTCACTTTATTCAGTCACCTGATGTATCCAGTTGGGGAAAAGAAGTAAACTTTTATTAGGAGGGTCATTTTGGTTTGTTTTGTTTCATTGAATCAACTTAGTACTTTAGTGTCCAATTTTATCCAAAGTGAGGAGTTTTACTTAATTGTAATTCATTTTTACATAGGTATACACCAATCCAGAAGATCCTCGGGTAAGTGTGCTTGAGTTAGAAGTGTTAGAAATGTAATGCTTCTAATATCTAAACTCTTTTAATAGTAATACTCCTGTCTCCACCTCCTGGGGCTACTGGTGTGGGCTACCACTCTCAGTTTTTTGGGTTTTGTTTGTACTGTTTTTATTTTATTATTATACTGGGGGTTGAGCCTAAGGCCTAGAACATGGTAGGCAAGCTCTCTACCACAGATCACACCCCCAGCCTTTGGAAGAACATGCGTGCTTATTCTAAATAAGCTTTTTTCTTTGGAGTGTTACTGGCATTGTCCCTCATTTATTGATCATAACCTAATTAGAATAATCATCACCTCTTACAGATTAGGAATGTGTGTTTTGTAAATCTGTGGTACATATACCCCTAGGTTGTGCACACAAGTTGGGTGTCCTGCTTTATCACTCTTCCTTATTCCTTTGAGATAGGTTCTTTCAGTGAACCAAGAACTAGGCTATTGACCAGCAAGCCCTAGTGATCCTCCTGTCCTGATCCATCACAGTGTTACAAGTCATGCACTCGGGTTCGGCGGTGGTGGCGCACGCCTTTAATCCCAGCACTCGGGAGGCAGAGGCAGGCGGATCTCTGTGAGTTCAAGGCCAGCCTGGTCCACAAAGTGAGTCCAGGATAGGTGAGGATACACAGAGAAACTCTTTGTCTCAAAAAAAAAAAAAAAAAAACACGTCATGCACTCACACTCAGCAGTTTTTACATGGGTTCTAGGAGTTTGGATTCTGTTGCTCCCACTTGTGTACCAAGCTCTTTTACCAGCTGAGCCATTTCTCTGTGTTCAAGGTTCAAGGTTTCTTTTTTTTTTTTTTTTTGGTTTTTCAAGACAGGGTTTTTCTGTGTAGCCCTGGCTGTCCTGGACTCACTTTGTAGACCAGGCTGGCCTCGAACTCACAGAGATCCACCTGCCTCTGCCTCCCAAGTGCTGGGATTAAAGGCATGTGCCACCATGCCCGGATAGGTTCAAGGTTTCTTACCTAAGGTTATAAAGCAGATTAGACAAAACCAGAATTTAAAGTAGGAAAACCAGTTCACCATGTGGGGCTTTTAGCCATTGAAAGGTAATGCTTCACTTAGTCCTGGAAGTATATTTAAACTGATCAGGGCAGAGGATGTGGCTCAGTTGGTAGAAAGCTTGTCTAACTTAAACAAAGCCCTAGGTAAAAACAAAACAAAACAAAACAAAACTAGATGTGGCATACACCTGAAATCCCAGAACTTGGGAATTGCTGTCAAGAGGATCAGAAGTTTGGGGCTGGAGAGATGGCTCAGTGGTTAAGAACTCTGTCTGCTATTCCAAAGACCCTGAGTTCAATTCCCAGCAACCACATGGTGGTTCACAACCATCTATACTGGAATCTGATGCCCTCTTCTGGCATGTATAGGTACATGCAGATAGAGCTGTCATATATGTTAAATAAATAAATCTTAAAAAAAAAGAAGGATCAGAAGTTCAAGGTTATCCATTACATAGATTGAGGCCAGCCCGTGATATTCAAAACTCTGTTATAAATAAATAAATGCAATTATTTTTAAAGAGAGCTTATCTCTATTGCTGAGTATGAACTGGCATGCAAAGAAAGCAAAATACCCCCCACTTAGCTTGAGGCACTATTGGAAGTTAATGGTTGCTGAGGGAGGGAGAGTCATTCTTCTTCAGTGGAAAAACCACAGATAAACTACCTGTGACTCATTAACATAATACTCATGTGCATGCAAATAGCCGTAATTAATAGTAGTGGATATTTTAGGCTAAATATTCCAAGCTTGAAGAGGGCTGACTATGTGTTTTTTCTTTGAAACGCATGCCAACAAGAAATGCTTAATATATGTCCATAATGACAAAGATTGTTTAAGGGAAAGGCTGTATGATTAATTGTTCAGAAAATATTCATTACTGGGTTATTTTTGTTTTTATTTCTTGAGACAGTATCTCTCAATAGCCCTAGATATCCTAGAACTCACTATGTAGACTTAGGCTGGCCTTGAATTCACAGAGATCTGCCTGCCTCTGCCTCCCACATGCTGGGATTAAAGGTGTGCGCCACTATGCCTGGCTTTATTACTGTATTTTTATAGTTGTGCACTTTTTTCATCAGTAAGTAAACAGGCTTTCTCTGCACTAGTTGTACTTATTAAATATTTATTGTGTGCTATCAACTTTGTTAAGGGCTATAAAGTAGCCATTTGATAATAATTTGTAATTATTAATAAGATGGGTACTGTCTCTAATTCCTCTCTTAGCTAGGGAAACAGAAAGCTTAAATGGTCTGCATGTGGTTATAGTATAGCCAGGATTAAAAACCTCCTGGATTTGGTGGCACAGCACTCAGGAGGCAGAGGCAGGCATATCTCTTGTGAGTTCAAAGGTAGCCTGATCTACCTATCCACTTCCAGGCCAGTTAGGGGTACATCTTGAGACCCTGTCTTTTTTGTTGTTGTTGTTGTTGTTGTTGTTTGTTTTTCGAGACAGGGTTTCTCTGTGTAGCCCTGGCTATCCTGGACTCACTTTGTAGACCAGGCTGGCCTCGAACTCGCAAAGATCCTCCTGCCTCTGCCTCCCAAGTGCTGAGATTAAAGGTGTGTGCCACCACCACCCAGCTTGTCTTTTTTTTAAGATTTATTTATTTATTTTATGTATATGATTGGTCTATCTGCATGTACACCTGCAGCCAGAAGAGGGCATCAGATCACATTGTGGATGGTTGTGAGCCACCATGTTGTTTCTGGGAATTGAACTCAAAACCTTTGGAAGAGCAGCTAGTGCTCTTAATTGCTGAGCCATCTCTCCAGCCCGAGACCCTGTCTTTAAAAAGTTTTTTAAATCTGTTCTTGCTGGATGTGGTGGTACATGGCTGTTACCACAGCACTTTCGAGGTGGAGCAAAGAAGAACTAGAGTTCAAGGTCAGTCCTTGGCTACATGGTGAGTTCAAGACATACCTAGACTCATGACAAAATAATAATGATGAAAATAATAATAAATCCTATGTTTTTTATTTGTCTTGGTTCCTTTTCTATTATAGAGACTTGATAATTTATAAAGAATAAAGATTTATTCCATTTATGATTCTGGAGGCTAGGATCTAAAGCTATGAATTTATTTCTTCTAGATTTAATGGTTAGGAAGTCCAACATCTTAGGGGTAAACAAAATTTAGTAATGGCCTTTGTTCTCTGTTTGTCCCTCACACACACACACACACACACACACACACACATACACATACTCAGTGGAAGAAACATCTTTTTAAAAGGAACACACTGAGACCATGTTTGACCCACTTCTGTGATAACTGAATTAATCTATTTAACTAACCCATGAGGTCAGAGTCACCTTAACCCAATGGTTCTCAGTCTGTGTCAACATTTGGGGTGGGGGGAGTCAAACAACCCTTCCACAGGGGTCACCCAGGACCACCAGAAAGCACAGATATTTGTTTTACAGTTCATAACAACAGAATTACAGTTAGGAAGCAGCACGAAAATAATTTTGTGATTAGGGGGTCACCACAACATGAGGAACTGTATTAAAAGGTCCCAGCATTAGGAAGGCTGAGAACCGCTGCCCTAACCTAGTTACTTCTTTAAGATCACATTCCTTTCCCCTGGATAGTCAATTGTAATCTACCTATGTCAACTCAAAGCATCATTTTTTTCTATTTTGACTGTCCTGTCTACTAGGCTCATTTAGGTTAATAACAAAAATTCTATAGATTTGATCAGTGTCTATTCTATGCAATCTTTTTGCTTTTGTTTAGCACTAAGTTGGTCAAATTAACTCTAACTGCTTTTTCTACTAAAAATAAGTATCTTAGATTCTGTGTAAAATCAGTGTCATCAAAAATTGTGACTTGAATTAAAACACTCCTCATTTTTCACATCCAGAAAAAAAAAATCCCATTCCTAAAATTGTTGCACTAGGGACTTAAGTTTCCAATACATAAACTTCTCAGGCAATTCAAGTCACTGCCCTTATTCACTCTGCTGAGGTGTGGTTCCCCCCATTTGTCTGCTGGAGCATTCCTACCATTTAGTATCTGTCACAGGCATTGCAGTGACTCAGGATCGATATCTCTCTCTCTCTCTCTCTCTCTTTCTCTCTCTCTCTCTCTCTCTCTCTCTCTCTCTCTCTCTCTCTCTCTCTCTCTCTCTCTCTCTCTCTGTCTCCACAACTGAAGTATCAATCCCAGACCATCAGTATTAACTATGAGCACTTGAAAGCAATAGGGATTACCACATTGGAGAAAACTACTGACTGAATGTTCGAAAGCAGTATATAGCATGGCGGTAAGAACTAAGCATCACATAACTGCAATGTTTTCTATTTAAGTCAATTTCAGAATGTTACCAGTTTAAGTTCAAGTACACCAAAAATGGACCAATCATGGACTTTATAAGGTATTCATAGTTTTATATTGTCAGGTGCCACTTATCGTTAAGCTATTTAGCTAGACATCAAGGTCATTACTGAAACTTCTCAAACTCTGAGTTAGCAGATTGGCTTTACAAAATGGAGTACTGGAGTGTGTGGTGATGTGGCTATGACGTCTGTCACCCATTGTTGGTCTCCAGGGTTAATTTGACTGATCTGGCTGCCTAACTCAGTGCTCCCCTACTTTATCACCTCTCCCAGTGACTCCCTCCCAATGTTCTACACTCAGTTAAAGATAGTTGAAGGATTGTTCTTCATTCAGGGTTTATGAATAGATGTGATTTTTCTGCTAGAACCCCCAGATAAGCTCTCAAAATGGAGCAAGGCTTAGATTGCCACAAGACAAGATTATGTGCTAATTATATACAATTTTAATTACAAAGAAAGCATTTGAGTGGTTAAAAATATATTTAAATTCCATCATTTATTTCCTTTAAACACTTTGTTTTACTTATGTAAAATATATTTATCTTATAATAATAATAATGTTAATAGTAATACTAAAATTTTATAATAGTGACATTAAAATATTTTATGGTAACTTTCAACCTAGTAAAAATATTTTTAAAGAATAATCTCAAATTGTTAAAATATGTAATAATATTAGAAGTCGCAAGTCTTATGAAAGAAATTGATTTCTGATTCCTTTCTAGCAAAAAACAAAACAAATCTGGTACAACATCTGCTGACACCAAGAAAGCAAGTATTCTCCTCATTCGGAAGATTTATGTCCTAATGCAAAATCTAGGACCTTTGCCTAATGATCTTTGTCTGACCATGAAACTTTTTTACTATGATGAAGGTACTACTTACAATATGTCTTATTTTAGGTCTATTATTTCAAAAATTTGTTTCCATTTCTATTGTTTTGGCACCTAAATTGTTAGTGTCTTTTGAAATTAGAAAAATTGCATTTAGTAGAGTATTTGAAAAAGAAACCTTGGGGGTGGGAGAGCTGACTCGGAGGTTAAGATCACTTGCTGCTCTTGCAGAGTACTAGAGTTTGCATCTCAGCATCAATTGTGTTGGTGACAGAAATGCCTGTAACTACATGTCCAGGAGATCCATGCCCTCTTCTGGCCTTCCCAGGCACCTGCAATCATGAAAACAAAAAAAAGACACACACACGGAGACACACAAAAAATGAATAAAAAATATTGAAAAACAAAAATGTTTACAAAAATAGGTCTTAATATGCATTTCTCAGCTGGGTGTAATGGCGCATGCCTTTAATTCCAGCACTTGGGAGACACAGGCAGGTGGATCTCTGAGTTCAAGACAGCCAGGACTACACAGAGAAACCCTGTCTCCAAAAAAACAAAAGAAAGTATAAACAAGTAGAATGTCTTCCTTGGAGATTGAGTAAGTAAATTATGTAGCAGCCACCTAAAAAATAAGATATGAACTGTTAAATCACAGAGGGGCTGCAGCAGTGCTCTTGTTACTGACCAGCCTCTTGCACTAGCAGAATACTGATAAAAAGAACTACGTATGACCATCCTGCATTTTCAAAGGATATTTAAGGATAAATATTCCTTTTTTTTTTGGTTTTTTTCGAGACAGGGTTTCTCTGTGTAGCCCTGGCTGTCCTGAACTCACTTTGTAGACCAGGCTGGACTTGAACTCACAGAGATCTACCTGACTCTGCCACCCAAGTGCTGGTATTAAAGGTATGCGCCACCACCACCCGGCAAATATTTCTTAAAATGTATACAAACATGGGGCTGGAGAGAGGGCTCAGAGGTTAAGAACACTGGCTGCTCTTCCAGAGGTCCTGAGTTCAATTCCCAGCACCCACATGGTGGCTCACAACCATCTATATTGAGATCGGATGCCCTCCTCTAATCTGCAGGTGTACATGCAGGGAAAACACTGTATACATAATAAATTTAAAAATTTTTTAATGTATTCAAACATGAAAGTTTTATATGCATAATATTTTCATGTAAACATAAAACTGTCTTTTATTACATAAGGCAATAGTAATTTCTTTTTGGTTTTTCGAGATAGGGTTTCTCTGTGTAGCCTTGGCTGTCCTGGACTCACTTTGTAGACCAGGCTGGCCTTGAACTCACAGAGATCCGCCTGCCTCTACCTCCCGAGTGCTGGGATTAAAGGCATGTGCCACCACACACCCGGCAATTACAGACAGCTGTGAACTGCCATGTGGGTGCTGGGATTTGAATCCGGGTCCTTTGGAAGAGCAGGCAGTGCTCTTAACTGCTGAGCCATCTCTCCAGCCCCAGCAATAGTAACTTCTAACAGTTACTCATTCTGTGCCTGATCAGTTCTGAGCGGTTTACATTTTACCATTTTATCCACATTGCCCTCTTGTGGGTAGGTATTGTTATTTTCCCCATTTGACAAAGAAAGGAAACCAAGAGTAATAAACAGTTTACTCAGTCATGCAGCCAGTCAAAAAAAATGAAAGTTTTAAATTATAGATAGATAATAGAATATTCTTTTTTTTTTAAAGATTTATTTATTATGTATACAGTGTTCTGTCTGCAGGTATATCTGCAGGCCAGAAGAGGGCACCAGATTTCATTATGGATGGTTGTGAGCCACTATGTGGTTGCTGGGAATTGAACTCATGACCTCTGAAAGAGCAGCCAGTGCTCTTAACCGCTGAGCCATCTCTCCAGCCCAATAGAATATTCTTTTTTTTTTTTTTTTTTTTTTTAAAGATTTTATTTATTATGTATACAGTGTTCTGTCTGCAGGTATATCTACAGGCCAGAAGAGGGCACCAGATTTCATTATGGATGGTTGTGAGCCACCATGTGGTTGCTGGGAATTGAACTCATGACCTCTGGAAGAGCAGCCAGTGCTCTTATCCGCTGAGCCATCTCTCCAGCCCGAATATTCTTATTAGTTGCCAAATACATATGGACCAGACATTGGGGATATATGTCATACTTTATAGTTTTCATAATTGTTTCCTAACTATTCTTATTTTATATTGTATTTATTGTTATAAGAAACAGAACCTTGATCACTGAGTTTGAGGCCAGCCTGGTCTACAAAGTAAGTCCAGGACAGCCAGAGCTGTTACACAGAGAAACCCTGTCTCAAAAAACCAAAAAAAAAACAAGAAAAGAAAAGAAAAAAAGAAACAGAACCTTTTATTGGACTAAAAGGGGGAGTGATTGGGGAAAAATATAATAAAAATAAATAAAATTTTTAAAGTTTTTAAAAAGGAAAATAAAATGAAAGTTACCCTTCAGGAATGAAGACTTCAATATAGGAGGAATATCTCTGCATTTCAGCTTGGGTTCTTCCATCTGAATTTAGTCTTGCTGTGTTTTTATGAGTAGTTCAGCTTCTTCAGTTTTATAAACAGTACAATTTATACTTCCTTTTTTGCAGTTACACCCCCGGATTACCAGCCTCCAGGTTTTAAGGACGGTGATTGTGAAGGAGTAATATTTGACGGGGACCCTACATACTTAAATGTGGGAGAAGTCCCAACACCATTTCACACCTTGAGATTAAAAGTGACCACTGAGAAAGAACGAATGGAAAATATTGATTCAACCATGCTAGCACCAAAAGATTCAAAAATGTCATCTCAAAAAATTCTAATGAGCAGAGATGATGTAGAAGATGAAAATCATGTAAGTGTTAACATGTTTAAAGAATAATGAAGTACCATAGTATCAAATGTTGACTTTGAGGACTTTGATAGGTTTTAATGTTTCTATAAATAATATAGAAATATAAGTAAAATCATAAGATTGGAAGAACTTTATTTGGAGACTGGATCACATGGTTGGCTATACAGGGGATCAAACTCTGATTGCTAGCCCTGTGCTGTGAGCACTTTACCTGCTGAGTCATCTTACAGGCTCTTGTTCTTTTTTTTTTTTAATTTATTTATTTTTAATAATTTATTTTTTATTTCTTCAAGTTATATCTCAATCACAATCCCCTCCCTACTCCCCCCTCCAGTCCCACCCTTCCACCCTCCTCCCCCTCAGCCCCCCCACCCTCTTCCCCTCTTTCTTATTTTTTTTTTTTTTTTTAGTTTAAGGTATTTATTTTCCCCCCAACAGCTCTCCCTTTCAGTCCAAATAATGGTTCTTTTTCTTATAACTATAAATACAATACAAAACAACAGAAATAAATAGGCCACGATTATAAGAGTTATATGGCTTAGCATACATTCCCAATGTCCAGTCCATATGTATCAGAAGACTGAAAGAACTTTATTTGGAGACTGGATCCCCTGTATAGCCAACCATGTGATCCAGTCTAAAAAAAAAAAAAAAAAAAAAAAAAAAATTTAAAAATATCTTCTTAGATCCAGAACACCCTCTTGATTCCTAAACAACTCAAAATTTAACTATGAGACTCTAGCTATCTATTCTTCAACCACCTCAGAGACCTGAGAGGGATAAATATATCTGATTATATAGGAAGTGCAGGGCCTGCAGCTTCCAAAACTAAAAAATGACATACCAGTGGCTGCCTGGACAGTTCCCATTTTCTCTCCATACATTACAGCATCAATCTTCAGCCATTTGGCCCCATTTCTCTGACAGACATTGGTTGTAGAGCAGGAATTATGAAGGACTTACCTACCCTGTCTTGGCAGAGCTAGGCTGTCGACTTACCTGCTTCCAAGTTTTGTCCTTTTTGGACAACTGTCTACAGTTGAAGCAAGTGGTTTTTCTTGCCAAGAGAATGGCTTACCACCAATTTAATCATCTCCCACTGGAGATTCTTCAATGCTCATCTTCTACTTGGAGTAATATAGGGGGTGCTGTCAGGAGCTGACATGTCTCGATATCAAAAAATCTTAAGTTAAGAAAACATCTTTGAATGCCATATTCTGCAGATCTCTTGAGGTTTTTGAAGATGCCCTATCTATCTCTTATATTTAGATAAGCAAATATTGCTTGTCTCTTAGCAACTTGATTTCTGAGTAGCTTAGAAAATAACTGATAGACTGTCATAGTAACTAACAAAATGACACGTTTTCATGACTATTAGTTTCCGTTTCTTAATTATCCTAAACAGTTTATGTCGGTTGGTAGCGAGAGGTCAAAACTTGACATTTCATTTTTAAGTATTACTACAAACAATACCTTTAAGAAGCCAGGCTCTTGTTCTTAAACATAGAGTCTTTATAGTTCACTAGCTACTACAGCTGTTCAATTAGCTTGCTGTGTAGCTGAAGCTGTCGTTGAACTCCTAATCTTCCTGCCTTGGAATTGCTGGTTTGAACTACCATACCAGTTTGTATGGATTGTAGCATTCTTTAAAATATTTGAGTCTCAGGCTGAAAGAAATGGTTCAGTAGGTAAAGTCTTTGCTCCCCAAGCATGAATATGTGCATGATCATTTTCTCAGAATCTATGTAAAAGCTGTAAATGATTGTGCAAATCTGTAACTTGTACAGGGAGGGTCAGGGATAGACACCAGACTACAAGAACTTATTGGCCACAACACTCAGCCTCATGTTCAGTCAGTGATAGACTGTCTCAAAAATACATAAATAAGTCTATCATGGTGGTAAACACCTTTAAATCCCAGCACTCGGGAGGCAGAGGCAGTCGGATAACTGTGAGATCAAGGCCAGCCTGGCCAGGGATACAGTGAGACCCTGTCTCAAAAACAAGATAAACAGCTTATGTCAACTTCTGGCCTCTATGTCCTCATCCCCACACATGTACATACATCCATGGATATACATGTTTACACAAAGTATTTGAGTTTCTCTTACACATATAAGGAGCATTAATTTAGACCTTAAACTGGTTGTTGTTGCTACCATACCATAACTAAATTTATCCTCCATTGACTTCCTGATGAGGGTTGGCACATTCAGTTACATGTGTAGCTTGTGTAAACATACTTATTTAATTCAATGCTTTTGAACAATGATAAGATCTAAGGATTTAGAAAAAACACACAATTTTTTAAAATATGCTGCTTTTTTGTTATTTACCCTTAAAACAACCCTTAAAAGTAAAGAAAATAGTTTATATTTTGTTTGCATAAATAAATTGCCTTGTGGGCCAGACATGGTGGCACAACTTTAATCCTAGCACTCAAGAGGCAGAAGTGGGTAGAGGTGAGACCAGCCTAATCTACAAAGTGAGTGCCAGGACAGCCAAAGCTGTTACACAGAGAAACCCTGTCTCAAAAATAAAAACAAAACAAAAAAAAATTACCTTGTGGTAGTAATTGTAGCACCATTTGTATTTCAAGCAAGCTTAAATAAATAGTTGTATTTAATCTTTACAAAAAGCAAATATGTTCATAATATTACCTAATTGTTTTCATTTATTTTTAAAATGTGTTCAATTTCTCTCATATTTATGTAGAATAATTTTGACATTAAAACTAAAATGGACGAGCTGAAAGAAAACCCTGTAGCTTCTGAAATCAAAGGTAAGAAGCTAACAAAGATATTTATTAACTACTGATTCAATATTATACCATTTTAACTTTGTTTTCTTTTTAACAGAACCAAACATAGATTATAAGGAAGAAGAAATTATGCAGTTCCAAAAACCCCCAAATCCTTCAATTTCTCATAGTCAGGTATAAACTTGGTAGTTCCATTCAGCTTTCAATTTTATTTTTTGTCTTGTTTTCCTTTACCTATTTGTTTGAGACAGGTTCTTACAATGTACTAAAACTCCCTATGCTGTCCAAGCTGGCCTCAAACTTGTACTCATGCTCCTACCTCTGCTTCTTGAGTACTGTGAACGAACCATCACATCTGGCCTTAAATTGTTTTTAGATTTGTATGTTTTATGTGTATAAGTATTTTGCACATATATGTATATATATATATATATATATATACAAATATATATGCACCATATTAACATCTGATCCACATGGAGGGTAGAAGAGGACATCAGATCCCCTGACTGGAGTTACAGCCTGTTGTAAGCCACCATGTAGGTACTAGGAACCCTGTTCTTCTGTAAGAGTAGCCAGTGCTCTTTACCATTGACCCATCTGTCCAGCCCCTGCTCTTTTTGGTTTTTTGAGACAGGGTTTCTCTGTGTAACAGCCCTGGCTGTCCTGGACTTGCTTTGTAGACCAGGCTGGCCTTGAACTCACAGAGATCCGCCTGCCTCCAACTCCTGAGTGCTGGGATTAAAGGCGTGCACCACCACGCCCGGCCCCTGGTCTTTTTTTTTTAAAGATGGTTACTTATATGCTTATTTCATTATTCCTCAGATTTTCTTATGTTGGTGTTATATAATAAAAGTAGGTATTTGATAAATTATTATAGATAAAATTATATATTAAAAAGATTTGTATATCACCGAGGAATTATTTAATAATAAAATGTAAAATGTTTGTAGAGTGCTGGTGAGGTAGCTCAGCAGGTAAAAGGACTTGTTACCAAATTTGATGACCTCAATTTGATTACTAGGACTCACATGATGGAAGGAAAAAAAACAGTTCCTTCATTATGTCCTCTGATTTCTAACATATGTACTGTAGTATATATCCTTCTCTCCTCAATAAATATTTACAAAAATTAATGTGCCAAAGGTGATAGCTCAGGACTTTAATCCCAGCACTCAGGAAGCAGAGGCAGGCTGATCTCTGAGTTAAAGGACAGCCTGGTATACAAAGCAAGTCAAGGACAGCCAGGGTTATTACAGAGAAACCCCGTCTCAAAAAACAACAACATAGTAAAACAAAACAAACAAAAAAGAATTCTATAAGTTCAAGGGTGCACAGTGAAAAAAATTAATGTTCATAGACTAATAATTTCAGAGCTAAGGGCTGGACTGATGACTCATTGGTTAAGAGCACTGACTGCTCTTCCAAAGGACCCAGGTTCAAATCCCAGCGCCCACATGGCAGTTCACAACTGTCTGTAATTGCCAGACGTGGTGGCGCACACCTTTAATCTGAACGCTTTGAAGACAGAGGCAGGTGGATCTCTCTGAGTTCAAAGCTAGCCTGCTCTTCAGAGTGAATCCAGGACAGCCAGAGATACACAGAGAACTCCTATGAATGAATGAATGAAATTTCAGAACTAGATAAAATTTTACATATTGTTTGTTTGAGGGGGTTGAGAGAGGGTCCTGTTATGTAACCTTAGCGAGCCTGGAACTCACTAGACTAGGCTGGCCCCAAATTTATAGTAATCCTTCTTATTCTGCCTCTTGAGTGCTGTGATTAGAAGTGTGGGCCACTGTGTTCAGCACAAGATACTAAATTTATATGATTAACACTTTGGACCCCATTTATGATATGTTTATGGCATATGATTTTGTGAAATGTCTTTTTCTAGGTTGAACAGTTAGTCAGTAAAACATCTGAACTTGATATGTCTGAAAGCAAAACAAGAAGTGGAAAAATCTTTCAGAATAAAATGGTAAATAATTTTGTAATTCCTCCTTCACTTGTGAATATTTCAGTATTTTGTTTGTTTGTAGTAGCTTGTTTTGGTTTTTTAGATAGGGTCTCTCAGTATACATATTGCCCTGACTCTCCTGAAACTCACTAAGTATGCCAGGCTAGATCTCACAGAGATCTGCCTGCCTCTGCTTATATTTTATGCCAGGATTATATTTATTCACCACCACACCTCCCTGTTTTCCAGCATTTCTTTTTTTTTCCTTTTTTTTTTAAAGATTTAACATATGAGAAATCTATCTGTATATATCCCTTCATGCCAGAAGAGTGTACCACATTTCATTATGGACGATTGGGAGCCACCATGTTGTTGCTGGGAATTGAACTCAGGACCTCTGGAAGAGCAGATAGTGCTCTCAACCACTGAGCCATCTCTCCAGCCCCCCAGCATTTCTTTTTAATGGTTTATTTTTATTTTTTGTGTATTGTTGGCTTTTTCTTCATGTGTCTGTGTGAGGATGTCAGATCCCCTGGAATGGAGTTGCAGAAAGGTCTGAGCTGCCATGTAGGTGCTGAGAATTAGACCCGGGTCCTCTTTAAGATCAGCCAGTGCTCCTAACAGCTGATTTGTCTCTCTAACCCCATACTTTCAAGTGTTTCTTAAATAGCTATTGATTGTGTGTTAGGTACATACTAGGTACCATGGACACACACATAGACACATTTAAATGGATAGATGATGAATGGATAGGTAGATAAATCGATCACATTGTTCTGGATTCTAACTAGAAGTGTGGTAACTGGATGGAAACAATGATATAAGGTCATTATGGAAGTCTTTATATTACATAGAGGCACAAAGAAAAGAATGGAAATTTTAGTCAAAATACATTAGAATGAATAATCTAAAGAAAGTTTCTGAAAAATATCTCAACTCCTAAGGAAGTTTTCTAGAATACCAGAAAGTTCTGCATGTTCTGTTTTGTAAATTGATTATCTTGGCGTTACAAATTGATCTTTTGTAGATATCTTAAATAAAATAAATCTTATTAAGCAAAAAAAAAATCAGTTTTAGTTTCCTTAACTAATTTTACTAAATAGAAATTCATACTGGATTTGATTTTTTTCAAGACAATCTCTGGTTATCAAAGCTGGTGTTGAAGTCACTATGTAGCTAAGGATGGCCTTAAATTCTTGCTCCTCCTGTTTCTGCCTTCAGTGTACAGTGACTATGGTTGCATACTCCATACCTAGCTCATATTTTATCTTAGACTTTTAAGTTACTCTCAGAGATTCAGAAGTGGATAAAAAGCATCCTGTAAAATATATGCAAAGCTAAGGAACAGAGAGCTTACTTTGCCAGTGCTACACTAGAACATAGCTTCCTGAGGTCTTGTTCAGTGACATCATAATGGCAACTTGAAATTGGACATTAGGAATATTCACAGCAAGGAAATCAACAAATACCTCAGGATTTCTCCCATAGAGCTGATTGTAAAACATCTCCCGGAGTAGCAGCAATTATACTACCTTTCTTATTTGTCTTTTCTCCACATTCTCAGTAGGAAGTTAGAACTAGCAGAAGGCAATAGTCAAGCTAGTATGCTGATGAAAGCAAGAAACAAAGAAATGTAAGATGGGTGTGGTGGTGCACACCTATTATCCCAGCACTTGAGAAGTGGATGCAGAAGATAGCTGTGAGTTTGAAGCCACCTGGGCCACATGGTGCATTGCAGGCCAGCATGAGCTACAAGGAAGAACTCTGTAGGGGCGGAGGGAGGGAGGGAGGGAGGGAGATATAGAAGTTAGAAATGTCACTGGGTGTTGGTGGCATATGCCTTTAATCCCAGCACTTGGGAGGCAGAGGCAGGTGAGTCTTTGTGAGTTCTAGGCCAGCCTGGTCTAAAAAGTGAGTCCAGGACAGCCAGGGCTACACAGAGAAACCCTGTCTCGGAAAACCAAAACAAAAAAAAATGTCAAGAATTATTACTTCCAGCAGCAAAATATTCTTTCTAACTGGTTTGAACTTAGTGTGGCTATCTTTCACTAGGGTATAAATAGAGAGGGAGCATTCAAAATTATTTTTTCCTCTTTATTTTTTATTTCTTCAAGTTACATCTCAATTGCAATCCCCTCCCTACTCCCCCCTCCGGTCCCATCCTCCCACCCTCTTCCGCCTCAATCCACCCATCCCCTTCCTTTTTTTTTTAAGTTTAAGGCATATCTTTTTTCCCCCAACAGCTCTCCCTTTCATTCCAACAAATGGCTTTTTCTCTTATAATAATAAATATAATACAAAACAACAGAGGTAATTAGGCCACAATTATGAGAGTTATATGGCTTAGCATACATTCCCAATGTCCAGTCCATATGTATTTGGCACCTGACTTTAATGTTCTACTATCTAACCATCTCCATGAGTTTAAAGTTCTATATCTAACTCAGTTTTCATACTAACTTGCATCACAATTTTAAAAACATCTTCTTAGATCCAAAACACTCTCTTGATTCCTAAACAACTCAAAATTTAATTATGAGACTCTAGCTATCTATTCTTCAACCACCTCAGAGACCTGAGAGGAATAAATATATCTGATTATATAGGAAGTGCAGGGCCTGCAGCTTCCAAAACTAAGAAATGACATTCCAGTGGCTGCCTGGACAGTTCCCATTTTCTCTCCATACTTTACAGCATCGATCTTCAGTCGTTTGGCCCCGTTTCTCTGACAGACATTGATTGTATAGCAGGAATTATGAAGGACTTGCCTACCCTGTCTTGGCAGAGCTAGGTTGTCGACTTAACTACTTCCAAATTTTGTCCTTTTTGGACAGCATTCTGTCTACAGTTGGAGCAAGGGGTTTTTCCTGCCAAGAGATAGGCTTGCCACTAATTCAGTCATCTCCCACTGGAGATTCTTTGATGCTCATCTTCTACTTGGAGTAGAATAGGGGGTGCTGTCAGGAGTTGACATGTCTCGATATCAAAAAAAATCTAAAGTTAAGACATCTTTGAATGCCATATTCTGCAGATCTCTTGAGGTTTTTGAAGAGGCCCTATCTCTTATATTAGGATAAGCAAATGTTGCTTGTCTCTTAGCAACTTGATTTCTGATTAGCTTAGAAAATAACTATAGTAGACTGTCATAGTACCTAACAAAATCACAGGCTTGCATGACTATTAGTTTGCATTTCTTAATTATCCTAAACAGTTTATGACAATTAGTAGCAAAAGGCCAAAACTTCACATTTCATTTTTTTTTCTTTACCCCCTGACCCTTCCATCATCCCACTTCTCTGGAGTGGAGTGTCCCTATATAACAGTCCCTCATCCCATTGCTGGTGGGAGTGCAGGCTTGTACAACCGCTATGGAGGTCAGTGTGGCGATATCTTAGAAAACTTGGAATAGCTTAGCCTCAGGACCCAGCCATACCACTTCTGGGTATACACCCAAATGCCTCTTCATGGAATCATAAGGAAGTTTCCTCATCTATGTTCATAGCAGCCTTATTTGTAATAGCTAGAAACTGGAAACAACCCAGATGTCCCTCAACCAAAGAGTGGGATAAAAAACTGTGGTACATCTACACAATGGAATATTATTCAGCTATCAGGAACAATGAAATTATGCAATTTGCAGCCAAATGGATGGAACTAGAAAAGCTCATCCTGAGTGAACTAACCCAGACTCAGAAGGACACATATGGCATCTATTCACTTATAGTAGGATTTTAGCTATATAGTAGAGGATATCGATACTACAACCAACACATCAAAGGGAACATGGACATAAGACTTTTTTTTTATTCTTTTTTATCTGTCTGCTTATTTGTTTGTTTGTTTTTTAGTTCTCTCTCCCTGGCAATGAGCCACTTTTCACTGGCGGTACTGCCTCGTAGACTCCCATTGTATGAAGAGGCTCTTGGCCCTCAAAATTATTTTTAAACCCAGTGTGGTTTTGTATACCTATAATTCCAGCACTTGGTAGGTTGAGGCCAGAGGATTGCCACAAGTTCAAGGGCAGCCTGGTCTACATAGTGAGACCCTGTCACAAAACAAAAATCAACAAATATCTTTTTTTAAAACAAAAATCTCACTATGTAGCCCTGAAGCCTACTATGTAAACCAGACTGCTTTGAACCTCACAAAGATCCACCTGCCTCTGTCTCCTTGGTGCTGGGATTTAAAGTGTGCATTGCCATGCCTGGCAATAAAACTATAAATTAAAGATTTCCTTGTAATGTACCACTGACATCCTTTGAAGATAATACTAATATGTTGCATATTTTCAGTTTTTAAAAAATTCAAGCTGACTGTGGTGGTGCACACTTTTGTGAGTTCAAGGCCAGCCTGGTCTACAAAGAGAGTCCAGGACAGTCAAGGCTACACAGAGAAACCCTGTCTCAAAAAAAAAAAAGTTCATGTATACATGTTTGCGTGTGGATACACGTGCCATGGCATGCATGTGGAAGTCAGGGAAGAACTTAAGGAAGTCAGTCCTTTCTACAATGTGGGTCCTGGGAATCAAACTCTCTGTATGTCATGCTTGGTGAAAGGGCCTTTAACCAAAGTCAATTTACTGGCCCAAGTTGAAAATTTTTTTGTATCAGCTCTTAACAAGAATATTCCTAATGTTGCAAATTATAACATAATTATGGCTTTAAAAGGTCAAGAAAAGAAATGGGCCAGGTGGTGGTGGCACATGCCTTTTTTTTTTTTTGGTTTTTCGAGACAGGGTTTCTCTGTGTATCTTTCGCTTTCCTGGACTCACTTTAGACCAGGCTAGCCTTGAACTCACAAAGATCCACCTGCCTCTGCCTCCTGAGTGCTGGGATTAAAGGCATGCACCACCATGCCCGGTGGCACATGACTTTAATCCCAGCACTCCAGAGGTAGGCAAATCGTTGTGAATTCAAGACCAACCTGGTCTACAGAGTGAGTTCCAGGACAGCCAGCTCTACACAGAGAAACCCTGTCTCGAAAAAAAGGGGAAAAAAAAGCTCAAGAAATAAAAATATTCAATAATATTGAGATTTCCGGGACTAGAGATGGCTCCGTGGTTAAGAGTTGTTTGCTGTTCTTTCAGAAGACTCTAGTTCAGTTCCTAACACTCATGCTGAGTGGTTTATAACTTCTGGTACCTGCATACATGTGACATACACATATAAATAAAAAATTAAAAAATCAAAGAGAGGCAGAGGCAGGCAGATCTCTGTGAGTTCTGGGCTAACCTGATCTACAGAGTAAGTTCCAGGATAGCCAGAGCTACACAGAGAAATCCTGTCTCCAAAACAAAACAACAAAACAAAGCAAAAAACCAAAAATACAGTTCAGTAATTGTAAGTATATTCAGAGTTTTACAATTTACCTCTATACTCAGTTTTAGAATACTTTCATCACTCTGGAAGCCCTATTGAAGGCCCATCTTCTTCAGCTATCAGTCTCCTACTTTCTAATCTCCCACCATTTCCAATACTGCTTCATTAGCTTTCTAAAATCTGACTTCTTTGTCTGTTAAGACAGGGTATCCCTATGTAGTCCTGGCTATCCTGAAATTCACAGGCCTGCCTCTGCCTCCTTAGTACTGGAACTAAAGGCTTGTGCCACCATGTCCAGCCTCAAATTTTGACTTTCACATGAGCAGAATCATGGTATGTGGCCTCTGTGGTTTCGCTTTTTCAGCTAGTTGTATGTGTATTGATGTTTTATTCCTTTTATGGCTGAATAATTCCATTGTGTGGCTATAACAGTTTGCTTATCTAATCATATATTAGTGGACATTTATTTTTTCTTTTTTGGTTTTTTGAAACAAGGTTTCTCTGTGTAGCCCTGGCTGTCCTGGACTTGCTTTGTAGACCAGGCTGGCCTTGAACTCACAGAGATCCGCCTGCCTCTGCCTCCCGAGTGCTGGGATTAAAGGCGTGTGCCACCACCGCCTGGCGACATTTTTTCTACTTCTTTTTTTTTAAGATTTATTTATGTATTTTATGCATATGAGTGCTCTATCTGCATGTACACCTGCAGCCAGAAGAGGGCATCAGATCATATCGTGGCTGGTCATGAGCCACCATGTGGTTGCTGGGAATTGAACTCAGTACCTTTGGAAGAGCACTAGCCAGTGCTCTTAACCGCTGAGCCATCTATCTCTCCAGCCCTATTTTTTCTACTTCTTGACAATAGCAATTAATGTCATATATATAGTTATTAAATATCTGAAAGTGGAAAATTGTTATATTACTATTCTCTAAAAGGACATATTTCTTCCTTTACATTATTTGACAATTTTTTTCAAAAAAAATTTTTTTGAGACAGTGTCTTACTATGTAGACACAAACTTGCCATGTAGCCCAGGCTGTCTGTCTGAACATGTACACTCTTCTTGTCTCTGCTTCCTGAGTGCTAAAATTACAGGTGCCATGGGGGCTAGAGAGATGACTCAGCAGTTAAGAGCACTGGATGCCTTCTAAAGGACCAAGGGTTAAATCCCGGCACCCACATGGCAGTTCCAAACTGCCTGTAATGGCTGGGCATGTTATCACTCGCCTTTAATCCCAGCACTTGGGAGGCAGGCAGATGGCTCTCTGGGAGTGTAAGTCAGCCTGGTCTGCAAAGTGAGTTCCTGAGATAAACAAACAAATCTTGTCTCGAAAAAAAAATTACAGGTGCCTGGCACCGTCCTGATACATCCTTTCTTATGCTTGAAATTACTTTTCAGCTGAAATTATGGCTCAGTGTCTTGGATGTGTAAGGGCCTGGATTCCCAACACTACTGAAATCTTCTCTCTCTCCTTTTCTTTTTCCGAGACAGGGTTTCTCTGTGTAGCACTGGCTGTCCTGGACTCACTCTGTAGACCAGGCTGGCCTCCAACTCAGAGATCCACCTGCCTCTGCCTCCCGAGTTCTGGAATTAAAGGCATGCACCACCACGCCCGGCTTGAACTGTACATTTAAAGTAGATAAATCATATAGCAATCTGAATTATGTGTCAGTGCAACTTTTTAACTTCATATAGTGCATAAGGCTCAAAAATCAACTGTTTGCCTATTCTTTGAGAAATAAATAATAATTTTTCTATCTTTGTGGAGGTAAATGGAAATCAACAAGGACAAACTTCTAAAGAAAATCGCAAGAGAAGCCGTTGTCAACCTGGGAAAACAGTAAGTCTAATGATAATGTATGAGTTGGATAAAATGGCAAATATCTGAATTTCATTACTGTAGATTAAGATAACAAATTTAACCTTTAATCCCAGCACTTGGGAGGCAGAGGCAGGCAAATCTCTGTGAATTCAAGGCCAGCCTGGTCTACAATGTGAGTCCAGGACAACCAGGGCTACACAGAGAAACCCTGTCTTGAAAAACCCAAAAGGTGTGTCCCACCATGCCTGACCCCATTTCCCCAATTTTTTTTTTGTTTGTTTTTTCGAGACAGGGTTTCTCTGTGTAGCTCTGGCTGTCCTGGACTCGCTTTGTAGACCAGGTTGGCCTCGAACTCACAGAGATCCGCCTGCCTCTGCCTCCCGAGTGCTGGGATTAAAGGCGTGCGCCACCACCGCCTGGCCCCATTTCCCCAATTTTTAAGAAGATTTATATGTGTGGGCATTTTGCCTCCCTGTATATATTTGTACTGCATGCATGCCTGGTGCCTGTGGAAGTCAGAAGAGGTTGTCAAATTACCTAGTACTGAAGCTATAAATAGCTATGAGCCACCATGTGGGTGCTGGGAACTGAAATGCTCTTACCACTGAACATCTTTCTAAATTTTTAAAAAAATTTTATATATATATATATAATTTTTTTTAAATTTATATATATATAATGTACATATGTTTTGCCAGGCATAGTGGTCCATCCTTGGCTTTAATCCAGCACAGGCAGGTGGATCTCTTTGAGTTCAAGGCCAGCCTAGTCTATAGAGCAAGTCCAGGACAACCCAGGTTGTTATACAGAGAAACCCTGTCTCAAAATACCAAAAAAAAGCCGGGCGTTGGTGGCGCACGCCTTTAATCCCAGCACTTGGGAGGCAGAGGTAGGTGGATCTCTGTGAGTTCGAGGCCAGCCTGGTCTACAAAGTGAGTCTAGGACAGCCAGAGCAGTTATACAGAGAAACCCTGTCTCGAAAAAAAAACAAAAAAAAAAAAACCAAAAAAAAAAAGTACCTATGCTGGGCTGGACATATAGCTCAGTCAGTAGAGTGCTTGCTCAGCATGCATGGGACCCTCTATTAGACCTTCAGCACCACATTGAAACTATTGTTGGAGCACATTTTTGTGATCCCAGGACTGAGTGAGTATATGATGATATAGATGAGAAATTCAAAGCCAACCTCTGTTGCGTAGTATAGGAAACAATCCTGGACCATGTGAGACCTCTTTCTCAAAAAGAAGAAACAAGAAATTTTATTTTACATATGTTACATATCTTTTAATTTTTATTTATTTATTTTTAGTGTTTTGAGACAATTTTTCTGTGTAACAGCACTGGCTATCCTAGAACTCAATTTGTAGACCAGGCTGGCTTTGAACTCATAGAGATCTGCCTGCCTCTGTCTCTTGAGTGCTGGGATTAAAGGCATGAGCACCACACAGGCTATTTTTAGTTTTTCGAGACACGGTTTCTCTGTATATCAGCCCCCTGGCTGTCCTGGACTTGCTTTGCAGACCAGGCTGGCCTTGAACTCACCAATATCTGCCTGCCTCTGCCTCCAGAGTGCTGGGATTAAAGGTGTGTGCCACCCTGCCCGGTACATATCATTTTTATTGAGAGACAGAGACAGGGTAGAGGGAGATCCACAGTTAGAAACATTTAAACTAGAAAATCTTTAACCAGTGAGATAACCTAGCATGTAAAAGCACTTTGCCCTCTGATGATCTAAATTTGATCTATGGGACCCACATAGTGAGAAGAGAGAACTAACTGCTATAAATTGTCCACTCATCTCCATTCTTTCATTGTCAAATGTGTGTGTACTCAAAAATACACACACACACACACACACACACACACACACACACACACACATTCGTACACAAGAATATTTAAAAAATAATTGAGGGCTGGAAATTGCTTAGTAGTTATTAACACCTACTGGGCCTGGCGTGGTGGCATAGGCCTTTATTTAATCCCAGCATTTGGGAGGCAGGCAGGTGGATCATTGAGTTCAAGGCCAGCCTGGTCTACAAAGTGAGTCCAAGACAGCCAGGGCTACACAGAGAAACCCTGTCTCGAAAAAATCAAAAAAACAAAACAAAACAAACCTACTGCTTTGACAGAGGACTGATGCTTTGTTCCCAGCACACACATTGGACAGCTCATCTGGCAGCTCACAACAGACTGCTATTCCAGGGTTAGAGGATCCAATACCATCTTCTGGCATCCAAGGGTACCTGCACTCATGTGCTCTACCAACACACAGAAAAACAAACATATACACACAAATTTTAAAAAGAAGATATTTAAAACTTTTAAGTTGTAAAGTCTCTAAGTAGTTGTTTTCTTTTAACAGGTCTTTCATCTCTTGGAAACTTCTAGTCAAGAATCAGTGCTGAAAAAAAGGAAAGTTAGTGAACCAAATGAACAAACCTAAAAGTATTTTTCTTATGCAGATTTGTAGTTCTCAACAGTTAAACTAAAAGATGCTGTGTTATCTAAGGGTGTGCTTTCTGTACCTCTGAAAATTATTTTGTAGTTCACACAGTTATTACACTAGTGAAAGTTTATTATATTGTGTTTACTTGAGCTAAATCCAAGGGGACATTTGACTAAATGAAAATACAGATGTCATTGATTCTGCTCATTATCCACTGAGTACAATCTGCCTTCCATTTTAAAGAAAGTTTTTTTTAAATATGTATTAACTTTTAAGGCCCTCTAAAACCATTTCTGAAATGTTTATTCTGACATTAAAATTTTGTAAGGATTCACTTTTTACTTATGTTAAAACTGTACCATTTAATTGGCACTATTAAAATAATGTTTGCTATTTGGATATAATGTGTTATTAACATGATATATGACATACAACTTTTAAATGTATTTATGGCAAAAAGATGATTGAAAGCAATGGGAAATAAAAGACTGGCATTTTACTATGATTAAAATACTCAATGTGCAAGTTTTTTCGTGGTTTCCAGTTTTTATTAGCAGAAAGTGTTTAGCTATTCATTTTGAAAGGATTTAGGTAAGTATTATCTTACAAGAGTTGAACATATTTAGAACTTTTGAGTGGTAGCTTGAACAATTGCTTTGATGAGACACCTGGGACCTAGTCCCAACCTTGTCATTTATTTCCTTTGCTTCAGAAAAGGAAGACTTAAAACCTTGATCTGTTTGCGTCTTGTAGTTTCAGCAGCCATATCCCAAAAACGTACAGGAGCCACAAGATTATCAAAGTTGCCATAAGGATGTTATGTGTGTAATGGTTGGAATGTACTCATCCCGTTCAGTGTAAACCGAGTAAAGTCTAACAAACTGAAGTAGATGAGGCTTTTCTAGAGACAGGGTTAAGCTCCCAAGAGGAAAATATTTACTCTTAGCCTTATTGCTTGGATGTCAACATTTCTTATCCAGTAGTGAAAATACAGACAGCTTCGAAAGGAAACACACCTGCTACACTGAAATTGGCCAACAGAATCCTTTCGTGATTGGCAGCATTTGTCATCTCACGGGACACTTTGATTGGGTGATTTCATCAGGGTGGGGCGCAGCCTTTTCCTCGCTTCCACCGAGGTTCCTTCATTGGATTGACCAGCTGTCAGGTTGAAACCAAACCTGCCTCCTTTTGGTGATGTTTGTCTGGATCGCAACACAATAGCCAGGAGGTCCTCCCCTCGTAAGCTCCTATTGGCTAGACTCAACCTTGGGAGTTTCTGATTGGCCCACTGAAGAAACACCAAGGTAGGTTGCCTAGTGATCCTGAGGAAGCTGATGTGTTATTCCCTCTCTGCAACGAAGGATCAGGAAGTTTGTGTTCTCTGGGTGGCTGAGAAGTTTTTCACCTACTAGTATCGGGTTGGGGTAAGGGAAACGGGTGCCCTCCAAAAATAGAGTGCGAACTGCAGCCTGCGTCCCACTGCAGCTCAGGAGCAACGTCAGGTAAGGAACAGAAAATAACACTTCTTAACGTCCAACAGAGCTGCTCAATATTTTACTTTACAGAGAAAGGGTGGATTCTACTTACTTGTTGTTGGTCATCATTTTTTTCGAATAGTGTGTTTTAAGTAATAGGTGTCCACGAGGAAATGATGAATTCCTCAAAGAAAATTGCCTCTATTCCCCCCGAGGGTGTAAAGTTTCTTGTATTGGGTTTGGAATTATTCCAATCCAATGCCAAATAAAATTAGTACCCTAAGGTATTGTTCCGTGTTCTGTTCCTTCTTCACTTTTCTTACTTCCCACTAAAACTTATATTTGAAGTGTACCTTTGTATGAATAATTGCTTATAAGACACTTGATGCATATTTCTATTTTTGATGTTAAGATGCCTTTTAATGAATATATATTTAGCAGTTAAAACGTTAACGATATTGTGCGAGTTGCTATGGAGAATATCCTAGCCTTCAAGAAGTTTAAGTTAACCTACAGTTATAACAAAAGAGAAACTAATGAATATTTTAAAGGGAGTAAGTTTAAATAAGTTGCTCTTAAAAGTTCTAAGCATGGGGCATATGCATAATAAAGAGATAGTAATTCACCTTAAGGCCTCACTTGTGAGTCTTTGGTAGGCCTTCAAAGACTGGTGAACATTTAGGGAGGAAAGAAAAAAGGAAAGAACTCCAGAATAGCAAGGATCAGAGGCAGAAAGAAAACAAGACACACTTGAGAAAATTGTTATAAGGTAGAACTAGGCGCAGTCATAGCACCTTTTAAATACTATTCTTTTGACCTCAAGGATATATAATTGCTGATATTAAATACTTGTTTTTAATGATGAAAATTGACATTTATGCTGGGTGCTGGTGGCACCGCACACCTTTACTCCAAGGGCACAGGAGGCAGAGACAGGCAGATCTCTGAGTTCAAGGCCAGCCTGGTCTACAAAGTACATTCCAGGACAGCCAGGGCTACACAAAGAAACCCCGTCTCAAAAACCAAAAAAAAAAAAAAAAAAAAAAAAAAGAAAGAAAAGAAAGACATTTGCATTGGTACAAAGTATGCTAACTAAGCTTTATTGAAGATGATTTAGACAAGTGTAATGCTAGGTGTAAAAGGGTGTGTGTGCTCTGATTTTTTTCCCCCCAATTGCTGGAAATGGCACTTAGTACCTTGTACATGCTAACCAACACATGCTGTAACACTGAGCCACATTCCAGCCCCATTTTCTTTTGAGAATCTGATAATCTTTTTTGGAGGGGAGGGGTTTAGAGACAGGATTTCTTTGTGTAGCCCACACTGTCCTGGACTCACTTTGTAGACCAGGCTGGCCTTGAACTCACAGAGATCCACCTGCCTCTGCCTCCTGAGTGCTGGGATTAAAGGCGTGCACCACCATGCCTGGTGAGAATTTGATAATCCTTTAATATTCTTGCTGGGGTTTTTTTGTTACTGTTTTTGTTGTTTGTTACAGCTATTTATGTATTCACAAGGTAGCCAGATAGAGCAAGGATGCTAAGTTTTTATATTTGATAATCACTAAAATGTTGTACTCTAGACTAGTGATTTCCAAAATGAATACATGAAATTAGTTGTTATGGTAAAAATGTGTGTGTGTGTATAGGGCTGGAGGGTTGGCTCAGTGGTTAAGAGCACTTGTTGTTCATCAAAGGACCTGAGTTTGATTCCCAGAACCTACATGGAAACTCAACACTTCCTCAGGCACCAGGCATGCCATGTGGTACACAGACATACATGCAGGCAAAAAACTCACATACACAAATTAAGTTTAAAAAGAAAGAAAATGTTAAAACATAGGCATGGAGGGGCTGAAAAGATGGCTCAGTGGGTAATGTGTGCATAAGCCAACCCACCTGAGCTCAGCTCCCAGAACCCATGGAAAGGTGGGAGAGAGTGGACTCCAAAAAGTTGTCCTCTGACCCCACAAACATTATGCACACACAATAATTTTAAGGTGTTAAAATGTGTTTCTTTTATTTGTGTTATTTATATTTTTTATGTTTCATAATGTGCCATTAACTGTTCATAGAAATTATAAATTATTTGTACTCAAGAAGCCACATGCAGCTGGGCGTGGTGGCGCACGCCTTTAATCCCAGCACTTGGGAGGCAGAGGCAGGCGGATCTCTGAGTTGGAGGCCAGCCTGGTCTACAAAGCAAGTCCAGGACAGCCAAGGCTGTTACATAGAGAAACCCTGTCTTGAAAAACCAAAAAAAAAAAAGAAGCCACATGCTTATGAAGTTTTGCCATTCCATGTTATTTAACTTGAGGACCCATTTTATGGTGGTAGAAATTCACTCCTGGGTTGTAGGTTATGCTGAAAAATTAAGTACATTGAAAAGATGGTCATTTCTGGTGGATTTTTAAATTACTGGTGATCACTTTTCATTGCTCTCTGTGGAATTTCAGCTGTTACACTTTGAAAGAGAGAGCATGTTATCTGCTGTTTCTGTGTAGTAGTACCTCTTTCTGTATTTGGGCTTATATATATGCCCATGTGTATAGTGTGTGCATGTGTGTGTGTTCTGTTGACCTATATTTGCTTATTTACTAAAGCACACACAGATATTTTTCACATCTCTCCACAAACAGGTGAGAATGACCACATTAACTCACCGGACGCGTCGAACTGAGGTAAGTAAGAGCTCTGAAAAAAAAGTAGAAAGTGAGGAAGACACTAATCAAGAAAGGAGTCCAGATAATGAAGACCCTGGAGACTCTAAGGATATCCGCCTCACGCTTATGGAAGAAGTATTACTCCTGGGACTAAAAGACAAAGAGGTAATGGTATTAATTAGGTTTGCTAGTTGTTTTTTGTTGTTGTTGTTTTTGTTTTTTTTTTTTTTGAGACTGGGTTTCTCTGTGTAGCCCTGGCTGTCCTGGACTCACTTTGTAGACCAGGCTGGCCTTGAAATCGCAAAGATCTACCTGCCTCTGCCTCCCAAGTGCTGGGATTAAAGGCGTGCACCACCACCGCCCAGCAGGTTTGCTAGTTTTACTCAAGGACACAAATCTTACCATGTTTTAGTAAGTAAACTCCAGCTACATTAGAGTTGGGGGAACATAGGAAGGAGAATATCTGCAAGATAAAATTCAGAAATATAATTACTTGAAGTGTAATTTAATTGCAAAATTATGGAGGACAGAAATACATAACATTGTGTTAGTACTTGTAGTTTCCCAGCTCAGATTGATGGTGTAATAATGATCTCTCTTTAAAGTAAGAAAGAGGTCCATACAGTCTAGCCTTCTTGAGCCTCGAAGAGAAGTTTTAAAAGACAACAAGAACAGGCTGGGTGTGGTGGCGCACACCTTTAATCCCAGTGCTCAGGAGGCAGAGGCAGGCAGATAGATCTATGTGAGTTCAAGGCCAGCCTGGTCTACAGAGTGAGTCCAGGATAGCCAGGGCTACACAGAGAAACCCTGTCTCAAAAAACAAAACAGAAAAAGACAAGAACAACAGGATAGTGGTATACACTTGTGAGGCAGTATTCAGGAGATAGGGGTAAGAACACCTCCAGAGTTCAAGAACAACTTGATGTACCTACCTTCCAAAAGTAATCAGAGCTATATATAGCAAGGCCCTGTGTCCAAACTAAACAAAGCAAATAAAACACTGTTTTACAGAGATAAATGATAACTGAGCTTCTTACAGTAGAAATAACTTTTTTCAGACCAGAATTGGTGGTATACATCTATAATTCCAGCACTGGGGAGGTGGAGGCAGGAAGATCAGGAGTTCAAGGTCATCTCACCAACATACTGAGTTCAAAGTTAACCTGGGGTACTTGGCAGTTTGAAACTCTGTCTCAAAAAATCGAAAGGGATCCAGGCATACCAAGTGTTGTAGTGCATGCCTGTAACCCCAGCACTTGAAAAGCAAAGACAGGCAGCTCTCCAAGAGTTCTAAACCAGCCTAGTATAGTTGTCCATAGTTCGAGGACAGAAGGGCTGTGTAGGAGAACCTGTCCTGAGGGTGGAGAAACGGAGTTTTGTTTCTTTTTTGTTGTTTTTTCCATTCTGTGGATCTTTAAAAATAACACTTTTTTTTTTTAGGTTTTTCAAGACAGGGTCTCTCTGTTTTTTTGTTTTGTTTTTGAGACAGGGCTTCTCTGTGTAGCGTTGGCTATCCTGGACTCACTCTGTAGACCAGGCTGGCCTCAAACTCACAGAGATCCACCTGCCTCTGCCTCCCAAGTACTGGAATTAAAGGCTTGCGCCACCACACCTGGGTGTGTGTGTACACATTTATGTGATATATTCCATTGGTGTGCCAGTGCCTGCAGAGACCAGAGGATGGATCCCAGTCCCCTGGAGCTGGACCTATAGACATTTGTGGGCTGCTCAGAACTAAGCTCAAGTCCTCTGGAAAAGCAGGAAACAGATGTAACCTCTGAGCCATTTTACCAGCCACAATGACTATTCCTTTAATTTTAAAAACCTTTTTCCTAACCGGGCGGTGGTGGCGCACGCCTTTAATCCCAGCACTTGGGAGGCAGAGGCAGGTGGATCTTTGTGAGTTCGAGGCCAGCCTGGTCTACAAAGTGAGTCCAGGACAGCCAGGGCTACACAGAGAAACCCTGTCTCGAAAAAACCAAAAAAAAAAAAGGAAAAACCAAAAACCTTTTTCCTTTTTTAAAGATTTATTTATTATGTATACAGTGTTCTGCCTGCATAGATGCCTACAGGCCAGAAGAGGGCACCAGAGCTCATTATACATGGTTACAAGCCACCATGTGGTTGCTAGGAATTGAACTCAGGACCTCTGGAAGAGCAGCCAGTGCTCCTAACCTCTGAACCATCTCTCCAGCCCCCAAAAAATCTTTTTTCAACAGCAACTCCCATTTTAAAAATTAATGCCTATTATCCCAATACTTGGAAAGCTAAGGGTAGTTAGAGAGTCTGAGGCTAGCCTGTACTACATAATGAGTTCAAGGTTACCTGGATATGGCAAGACCCTGTCCCAAAAGCAAAACAAAATAATGATTTCATCTTTTTATTTCTAAATTTCTCCTTACTCTTAGAAAATTTAGGTCAAGTCTCATGGTGCGGTTCTGGCATTCAGGAATCTTGAGGCAGTATAACCAAGAATTCAGTATGGACCTGGGCTACATAGCAAGTTTAGGGATAGCCTAGATTACATGATGAAACTTTGTTTCAAAGAAAAAGAACAATTTTCCTTTTTAAATTATTTTTACTTGAGTCTCATGTAGCCCAGACTCTCTGAAGACTTGCTATATAGGGCTTTGATGACCCTCCTGTCTTGGTCTGCAGGGTTCTGGGATTAAGGCCTGTGCCACTGTGCCTGGCTTATGTAATGCTGGGGACTAACCCCAGGGCTTCATACATGCTAGACAAGTGCCTTATCAAATGAGTGACATTCCCAGCACAACAATTTTCTTTGATCATTTTTTGTTATTGGTAGAGACAGGGTTTTGCTACATATTCTTAAATGTCCTGGAACTCACCAGCTAGACCAAACATACCACAATCCTCCTGTTTCTATCTAGAGAACATTTTATAGTAGAATTGCTCTTGACATAGTCTTGTGGTATTAATAACCACATATTCTCCTAGCTTTTCTAGCAGTAATGTACACTATCCTTTGTTTATAAGTTAACTTTTTTTTCTGTGTATGTTTGTGGGTATGTGTGTGTTTCTACAGGGGTTTGTGTGTGTGTACATGCACGCACATCTCATGGTACACATGTACTGGTGGAGGTCAGAGGATAGTTTGTGAAAGTCATTCTTTCCACCATGAGGGTTCTAGGGATCAAACCCAGGTTGTCAGGCTTGGCAGTAGGTGTCTTTACTCATTGAGCCATCTTGCTGCCTCTAAATAATCTGCTTCATATCCAAGGAGATCTTAAGCAAATACCAAAAATAGAGATAGGTTATCATTGGCTTTACTTTTGAAAACTTAAAAATTAGATGTTATTTTATGCAGATAAAATGTTAACTTTGAGCCAGGAGTGGTGGCACATGCCTTTAATCCCAGCACTCAGGAGGCAAAAGCAGGCAGATCTCTGTGAGTTCAAGGCCAGCCTGGTCTACAAAGTGAGTCCAGGACAGCCAGGGCTGTTACACAGAGAAACCCTGTCTTGAAAAACCAAGAAAAATAAAAATAAAGGGTCACATCTAGGACAGCCAGGGCTGTCACACAGAGAGAAACCCTGTCTCAAAAATCCTAAATAAATAAATAAATAATAAAGTGTCACAGCATTAGGAAGGTTGAGGACCACTGCTGTGGAGGCTAGCTGAAATAAGAAATCACAAGTTTCAGGCTAGCCTAAACTACATAGCCAGATCCTGCATCAAAATACAAATCCATTGATTTAAATGGATATAACTTTTTGTTGTTTTTTGTTTTTCGAGACAGGGTTTCTCTGTGTATCTCCGGCTGTCCTGGACTCACTCTATAGACCAGGCTGGGCTTGAACTCATAGAGATCTGCGTGCCTCTGCCTCCCAAGTGCTGGGATTAAAGGCATGCGCCATCACACCTGACATCAATATATTTTTAAACTGTTTTCTCATATTAAATTTATTCTTTCACAATTTCATGTGCATATTTATAAAGTACTTTAATCATATTCCCTCCTGTTACTTTCTCTTACCCCTTTCTCCTCACCAAAACTCTTCTTCTAACCAAGCTGTCTTCTTGCTTTCGTGTTTGTTTGGTTTTGTGACTCATTACATTTAATTAAGGGTGCCTGGATAACTATGGGTAGGGCTTATTTACTTGAGTGAGGATAACCTCCCAGTGGCTACACCACTGACGAATATGACTCCCCTCTCCTAGCAATCATTAACTGCTTATTACTCCTCATGGGGGTGGGGATGGGGCCTTATGAGCTTCTTCCCTTAAATGTTTTATATGCAGATTCAAATGAACATTATGCTATATGTGCATATCTCAAATAATGCTCCGTAACAAAAGCCAAGTACAAAAGAATATATACCATATGATTCTACTTATGTGAAATTGAAAAAAAAAAACCTTGTTTGAGGTGGTATATTTATAGGTAATAAAATATAAAGAAAATCGAAGAAAGTTTTCATATAGTTGTTAGATTAGTGGTTATCTCTGTGGATGGAAGAAGAAGGGTAGGCAAGCTTAATTATTAGAACTATTAATATTAAGATGGGGGATGGAGAGATGGCTTGGTGGTTAAGAGCACTGACTACTTCCAGAGGACCTGGGTTCAATTCCTACCACCCACATGGCAGCTAAGTCTATTTCCAGGGGATCTGACAACCTCACATAGATATACATGCATGCAAAATACCAATGCACATAAAATTTCAAAAAATTAAATTATAAAAACTGTAGATATTTTTATTTCTTGTGGAAATCAGGAACCTTATAAGAGTTTTGATATTAGCTCATAAGTAATGAATGCTTTAATTGAGTTGCTTGCATATTTAAAACCTCTGGCTCATAGAATATTTTTATATATTCAAATATTTTCATTTATTAAGATACCTATAAGAGTGAATCACAGGGCAGTGGTGTGTATGCCTTTAATCCCAGCACTTGAGAGGCAGAGGTAGGTGGATCTCTGTGAGTTTGAGGCCTGGTACATAAAGTAAGTTTCAGAACAGCCAAGGCAACACAGAGGAACCCTGTCTCAAAAAAAAAAAAAAAAAGCCGGGCGGTGGTGGCGCACGCCTTTAATCCCAGCACTTGGGAGGCAGAGGCAGGCGGATCTTTGCGAGTTCGAGGCCAGCCTGGTCTACAAAGCGAGTCCAGGACAGCCAGAGCTGTTAAACAGAGAAACCCTGTCTCAAAAAACCAAAACAAAAAAGAGAGAAGTGGATCTGTTAATACTTTTGACTTGGTGATAATTTAAAATTTTTTTTACAATTATTTGTGTGAGTTGTATGTGTGTGTGTGTGTATACATGTGAGTATGTGAGCATGCCACAAGTTCACATTTGGAAGTCGGAGAATAACTTATTCTCTTATTCCCTAATGATAATTTTATTTTACATTTTGTGTGTGTGTGTGTGTGTGTGTGTGTGTGTGTGTGTGTGTGTGTGTGTGTGTGTGTGTGTTTTGTCTCCTTCCACCATATGGGTACCAGGAATGAAATCTAAGTTGTCATGCTTACAGCAAGCACCTTTACCTGCTGAGTCTTCTCACCACACCTAACTGTTTTTTTTTTTTAATTTACCTTTCAGTCAGATGTGGTAATCTCAGCAATTGGGAGGCTAAGGCAGGAAGATTATTCTAAATTCTTGGCCAGCCTGGGCTATTAGCAAATTCCTAACCAAAAACTTGGGCTACGAATGCAGCCCCTTTGACAGAGTGCCTGCTTAGTATGCAGGAAACCCTGGGTTTGACCCTAGCTATTAGGATCCCAGCACTCAAGAAGATGGATAAAGAGGATCAGCAGGTTAGGGTCATCCTGGTCTCCATGGGAAGTCTGAAGTCAGCATAAGCTACATATGAGAACCTGTCCAAAAAAATTTTAATGAAAACTTTAAAAGATTGAAAGTCTACTTTAAGTCACTACCTGCTTTTTCCTTTTAGTTTCCTGATTGTGCAGAATGAACACTAAGTCTTATCAGCAATTGCTGTGCGTAATGAATAGTGCAAGGATGTTGGAAGGACTCATTTGCCTCTACTTTGTGTGTGTGCTTTACACAGGCTATTAAAAAGGAGAACTTTGTCTTGTTCATTATTATATCCAAGAAATAAGCCAGAGAGCAAAGTCCTACTTTGACAGTAGGAGAATAAAGTTTAAGGTGTTTCTGTACAGCCTCTCCCAGTTCCTCCCATTTTTTAAAATGCACAAATTCTAACATATATGATACCAAAATTAAGATAAAGCCACCTACCACTTAAAATTGGGCCTTTTACTCTAACCGCTGAGCCTATAAACTTACTATGAGCCTTTTGTCTCCTTCGTAGTTTGATTAGGTTGAGAGTTTTTAAAACACTTTGGACCTTTCCTTACTAGATCCTGCAAGATAGGGAACATTCTCAAAGAATCAAAGCAAAATGATTATCTGGGAGTTTATTGGTGGAATTTTCACTTCAGTTTACTCTTAGGTTAACAAATGAGCTTGCAAAAAAAATCATACACACACAAATGTTTAAAGATTTATTTTCATATTAGGTGTATGAGTGTTTGTCTGCATGTATGTATATCACCATGTGTGTGCAGTACCTGCAGAGGCTAGTGGAAGGCACTGGATCCCTGGAACTGGAGTTACAAATGATTAGCTGCCATGTAGGTGCTGGAAATCGAACCCAATCATCTCTTCAGCTCTGGTTGGTTTAAGGTTTTTGGTTTGGTTTTTTTTTTTTTTTTAATGGCCTCACAGTCCTGGAAATCAACATGTAGCTCAGGATGGCCTCTGTTGTTTGGGGTAGTTTTTTTTTAATTTATTTATTTTATGTATATGAATGTTCTATCTGCATGTACACCTGCAGCCAGAAGACAGCATCAGATCACATTGTGGATGGTTGTCAGCCACCATGTGGGGGCTGGGAATCGAACACTTAACTGCTGAGCCATCTCTCCAGCCCAGGGGGTAGTTTTGTGAGACAGGGTCTCTTGTAGCTTAAGGCTGGTCTTGATCACTGTAGCCATACACTACTTTGATCCTGACCCTCTCCTACCTCCTCCTCTCCGGTGAGGCGGGAGTTACACATGAGCACAGCACCATCCCCAGCTGGAAGCCTGGTTTTTAATGCCTTAAATTTTGTTTCCTTCCTCATCTCTGTTTACCACCCTCAGCTGCCAGCTCTAAGACATTTAACATTCATGATTGCTTTAAGGTGTGTCTTCCAGGATGTTTGACTAAGGAAGGGCACTTTGAATACTTGACTCTGTATGTAATGAGCTCCTATTGCCCATGCTTTTTATAGGAGCAAAATTATCGCATTATATGTAATCTTTAACTAAAATATTTCTCTTAGAGGTTTATTTGGAAATGCACGGACAAAAGAATATTACCTTTCTTTTCATCTTCTTTTTGGGGGGAGCAGGTTTTCATTTATACCAGACTGGAGGCTGGTCCTAAAGTCCCAGCGTAGATGAGTTGGACTTTCCATTCTGGCTCTACTTCCTCAGTGTGAGAATTACAGAGAATAATCACTAAGCACAGTGGGTTTTGTTAGTTTGTTTTGGTTCTTATGCAGTGCTAGGATCCTGGCTTGTCGAATGCCTGACAAGTGCCCTTGGTAGATAGGGATGAGGTCACACGCCCGTGATCACAGCACTCAGGAGGCAGGGGGAGCCAAAAGCTGTCCCTTGCAACCTGGTCTGTGCGACAAATTCCAGCTAGCCTGGGCTACAAAGTAAGACCCTGTCTCAATCCTTCACCCAAAACAGAGGTTAAAAAAAAGCTCTCTTCCAGCCAGGTGTCCTAGGACAGTCCCCAACTGGTACTGAGGTAGTGTGCAGTTCCTTCTCTTTCTCACAAGCCCCAAAATGTTTTATTTTCTCTTTCTTGTATATGTAGCTTCTGGTAATGTGTTTCGGTGATTCAGAGGTGACCTTTGTGTGTGGTAGTTCTTCCTGCTCAGGTATACTAAAGTTTTGACCCTTTAGAGTCTTTAGTATGAGTAGTTTGATATTTCACCAAGATATGTATATTTGAAGAGAAAAGAATCTTGGAAATGTAAAGAGCAGTATTTTCCTTTCCCCGAGGCTACTTTACATCTGATTATGACATAATATGCTCTCTTCTAAAGTTTTATCCTTGAGAACAGTATGACGCTCTGTAGTGTCATCTGTGGTCTTCATAGACGAGACATATGCCTACTCCTTTTCTCTTCCTCATCATTATCTTTTCTAAATTGATGTTATAGTTCCACAGCTACTTTTAATTTTCAAGTTAAGTATGTTTTTACACTTTCTTTCTGTTGCATATTAGTAAAAAGTTTAATGACTCATTTGGAGAGTTGTACATGTTGTAAGATGCTATAATGGGAAAAAGTAATATTTAAGGAGTCCTAGGGTCTAGCTCAGTTGGTAGAGTCTTGCTCGGTGCTCATCACCAGTGTACAGCGGTGCATGCCTAAACCTAATGTTCCAGAGGTAGAGGTAACAGTAGGTTCCATTCAGAGCCATCTTCGATTATATAGTGAGTTCAAGGCTAGCCTGAACTGTATGAGATCCTGTCTCAAAAAGAAAAGAAAAAGAAAATCCACATCCTGGATGCCACTGTTTCCTTATTTACAGTGCTTCTCTTCTATAATTCTCTTGGCTCTCTGAATTGTCCTTGAAACAGAAGTTACATGTGGCAAGGAAGAAATGAAAAAAGGAAAACTTCCTGAAGCCAGTTCATTCTACCCATAATGTTTGCATACCTGTTGGGATTATATATGCTGTGCCTGAATAAACTGTTCTGAAGTAAGTTGTAGTTTAACAATTTAATTGAACAGCTAAATTGTATAAAAATCAATATTAAGCTAAAAAAAAATCTCTCCCTCATTAAAGAAGAATTAAGTGTGTCCCTGCAGTGGCCATCCCTTAGGTCAAAGATCAGGCCCTCAGGAAATACAGAGATGTCTCATGAATATTTATAACCCAAGCTGAAATTTGCCAAGCTAGCATATTTGCTTTCTTGCTTTTTCCAACTTTTAGATTTTTGAGACAGCATCTCATGTAGCCCAGGCTGGCCTTCAGTCCCTGACCTTCCCACCTCTCAAGTGCATGTGCCACAATGCCTAGCCCTGACAAACATTTCTTTTTTTTTCTTTCTTTTTTTTTTTTTTTTTTTTTGGTTTTTCAAGACAAGGTTTCTCTGTGTATCCCTGGCTGTCCTAGACTCACTTTATAGACCAGGCTGGCCTCGAACTCACAAAGATCCGCCTGCCTCTGCCTCCCAACTGCTCTTTTTTGAGTTTGTTGGGGGTTTTTTGTTTGTTTGTTTGGTTGGTTGGTTAGTTGGGGTTTTTTTTGGGGGGGGGTTGTTTTGTTTTTCCGAGACAGGGTTCCTATGTTTCCCTGGCTGTCCCGAACTCACTCTGTAGATCAGCCTGGCCTCAAACTCACAGAGATCCACGTGCCTCTGCGTCCTGAGTGCTGGGATTAAAGGTGTGCACCACCACACCCAGCTGACAAATATTTCTTGAATGCTTCAATTTATGACTGAAAGTTTGTGCCTTAGGTTTCATCACCACCACTGCAGGAAAAATGATTTATTGAGCAGATAATATATGTCTATTATAAAGAATATTATTCTCTTTCCTACTTTTTTTTTTTAGGTTTTTCAAGACAGGGTTTCTCTGTGTATCCTTGACTGTCCTAGACTCACTTTGTAGACCAGGCTGGCTTTGAACTCACAGAGATCCACCTGCCTCTGCCTCCGAGTGCTGGGCACCACCACACCCGACACTTACAGACAGCTGTGAACTGCTATGTGGGTGCTGGGATTTGAACCCAGGTCCTTTGGAAGAACAGCCAGTGCTCTTAACCTCTGAACCATCTCTCCAGCCCTCTTTCTTTCTTTTTTAAACCAGGACTGGCTTTGTACTCACAGAGATCCACTTAAGTGCTAGGATTAAAGGCATGCATCACCATGCCCAGCAAAAAAATTTCTACTCTTGAGGTATAGTGAGAGCAAACAAGTTAGTTTCAGTATGACATAACAGAGGATAGGAAAGGAGTGTGTGTTTATAGGCACACTCAGGTAAGGAGTGTAACCTAGATAGTGGGGTAGAGAGAGAGACAGTATTAGAAAATGTTACACAGAAGATGTGCTTCCTGCACTCAGTCCTTAAATACAAACAAGTCGGAAAAGAAGCAATATTGGTTCCGTGTGTACAAAGGCATTTAGAGCACTTAACAAGAAAGGGTGGGTTGGGGATATAGCTCAGTGTCTAGAGTGCTTATGGCGTGTGCATGGACCTCTTGGTTCAATTCCCAGCCACACAGACACGAGTGTGGTGACTTGTGCTTGCAATTGTAGCACTCTTAGGCAGAGACAGGAGGATCAGAAGATCAAGGTTATCCTCAGTTACATACTGAATTCCAGGACAGACTACCTGAGACCCTGTCTCAAAAGAGAAAATTGAGTGTGGTGTCCAATGCCTTTAATCCCAACACTCGGGAAACAGAGGCAGGTGGATCTCTATGAATTCAAGGCCAGCTTGGTCTACAGAGTGAGTTCCAGGACAACCAGGGCTTCACAGAGAAACCCTGTCTCGAGAAAAAAAAAAAAGAAGAAAGAAACAAAGAGAAGAAAAGAAATAAAAGCATTCAGAATATGTAAGAAAATGTGAGGTGGCCCCGGAAAGGTAGCTTTTTTTTTTTTTAGTTTTTTTCAAGACAAGGTTTCCCTGTGTAGCCCTGGCTGTCCTGAACTTACTTCGTAGACCAAGCTGGCCTTGAACTCTCAAAGATCCACTTGCTTCTGACTCCTGAGCACTGGGATTAAAGGCATGCGCAACCACACCTGGCAATTACAGACAGCTGTGAAGTGCCATTTGGGTGCTAGGATTTGAACCCAGGTCCTTTGGAAGAATAGCCAGTGCTCTTAACCTCTGAGCCATCTCTCCAGCGATAGGAAGGTACCTTAATTGCTAAAGCCTTGCATACATGAAGCTACCCTTTCAGAGAAAAAAAAAGTCAATTGAAAAACAAAGTTGTTAAAAATATATAACAAAAATATGGGGTTAGAGAGCTGGCTCAGCAGTTAAGAGCGTTGGCTGCTCTTCCAGAGAACCTGATTCCCAGCACCCACGTGGCAGTTCACAACCATCCAGTTCGGTGGAGGGGGGGAATCCAACAACACCCTCTTCTAGCCTCTGTGAGCAGCAGGCATGTACGTAGTACCCAGATCTAACATCCATGCAGGCAAAATACTCACACATAAATATAAACAAATAGCACTTAAAATAGTTGGTGAGAGCTAAAATATAATGATCCAGAAAAGAAAGACTGAGTAGCTGGTCCCTTTGTGAAGCTCAGTTGGTATGAGCGAGGCACTCTCAGACCCTCAATACTGCGGCGCCTGCACAAAGCCCTTGTGCTTCCCGAAAATGCTTCTGATGTGGAGACAGAAACTTTTTCTTTTTTTTTTTTTTTTTTTGGCGACAGGATTTTTCTGTGTAGCTAGGATTAAAGGTGTGTACCATCATGCCCAGCATAGGAAGAAACTTTTAAGCTACATAGTTTAAGGTCAGCTTAGACTATATTAGACCCTGTCTCAAAAATAACTAAGTAGGTGCTGGAGAGATGGCTCAGTGGTTAAGAGCACTTGTTTGGGTGGCTCACAGGCATTCATTAACTCCAGTTCTAGGGGATCTGATACCCTCTTCAGACCTCTTTAGGTACCAGGCAGGCATATAGTACATACATACAAATAAGCGAAAGACTAATTCACATAAATCTGTTTGTTTTTGTTAAAAAAAAAAAAAGCAGGTTTCCCTTGATGTCTGCTCTGTAGACCAGACTGGCATCTAACTTAGATATTCACCTGCCTCTGCCTCCTGAGTGCTGGGATTAAAGGAATGTCCCACTACTACCCAGCTTTTTTTTTTTTTTTTTTTTTTTTGAGATAGGGTTTCTCTGCGTAGCCCTGGCTGTCCTGGACTCACTTTGTAGACCATGCTGGCCTTGAACTCACAAAGATCCGCCTGCCTCTGCCTCCCAAGTGCTGGGATTAAAGGCGTGCGCCACCACCGCCCGGCACTACCCAGCTTTTTACATAAATAAATCTTTAAAAAAAAATAGGGGCTGGGCGTGGTTGCGCATGCCTTGAATCCCAGCACTTGGGAGGCAGAGGCAGGTGGATCTCTGAGTTTGAGACCAGCCTGGTCTACAGAGGGAGTTCAGGACAGCCAGAGCTACACTGAGAAACCCTGTCTCGAAAAACCAAAACTAACTAAATAAATAATAAGTAGAGGCTAGAGAAGGGACTAGCGAGCAGCTCCCTGGTTTGATGGTATGAAGAACCATTTAGACTCAGTCCTGAAAGCTGAGTTGAACAGTTGAAAGATACTTAGACATGGGGACAGCATGTCAGGGAGCCCATGCTAGCCTCAAACTTGCTATATATATAGCTGAGGAATAACTTTGAATGCCTGATCCTCCTGGCTTTCAATTCCCAAATGCTGAAGTTACAGTCACATGCCACAATGTGCACATTGTAAAATTTAAAGGTTTTAGAACGAGGACCAGCAAGATAGCTTAACAGGTGAAGGCACTGTTACTAAGCCTGGAGACCTGAGTTTGATCCCAGGTTCCCACAGGAGGACAAGGTGATTCTGAGCTTGTCCTCTCCACAGGCATTATTGCATGTGTACATGTGCCCACACACAAATATAGTTAAGTTGGTTTTTTTTTTTACATTTATTTTGGGGTAAGAGGTATAATGGTCAGAGGACAACCTTTTGGAGTTGACTTTCCTTCCACTACATGGGTCATGCGACTGGAATTCAAGTTATCTGGTCTTTCGCCTGCCCATTGAGCATTTACAATTATTAGGTCCTCCTATGTTAGCCATAAGTCCTCACCTAAAGCCTTCATTAATTATTTGCCTTTTATATGGAAGTTCAAAGCCTGGCCTTACCCAGTTTAGATCTCAGGTCTTTCTTTAAAATTTTGAGTTAAATAATCCCAGCACCAGGAGATAGAAACAAGATTAAGAGTTCAAAGACAAGCCGGGCAGTGGTGGCGCACGCCTTTAATCCCAGCACTTGGGAGGCAGAGGCAGGCGGATCTTTGTGAGTTCAAGGCCAGCCTGGTCTACAAAGTGAGTCCAGGACAGCCAAGGATACACAGAGAAACCCTGTCTCGAAAAAACCAAAAAAAAAAAAAGAGTTCAAAGACAGCCTTGGTTACATAAAACTCATCTCAATAAACAGGCAACAACAAAAACAAAACCCTTGAGCGTGATCTCTGAAAATACAACTGAGATCTCTGTTATTTATAGCTAAGAATGGTGTCTTGAAGAACTGATAGAAGTTGGATGATTTTCTCCACCTAAAAAATTCCTCTGTGCAGGTTCAACCTATTCTCAATTCCCCGAGCTCAGTCTCTGTAGGGGATCTCTCTGTGCTCTCTCACCTGTGTAACTTACAGTCGTAATACCTGTCATCTAAACTAAACTTTTATCAGCTGTTTAAGCCTATCTCTTCTGCTCTTTCAGTTCAGCTTTTATTTAAGTTTCCAGCTCGATTCTTGGCTTCTTTCAGTAGTGGCTGTCGTACATGTTTGTGCATCCACTGTATCTCCTAGAGGAGATCAATTAACATGTGCGTACCTTTTGTAGTCTATGGCCTATGCTCAACTCTTTCTCATATAGTTCATTTTATTGAGTTCTCACAAGTTATAAACATGATACTAGTGCCCCAGGTTTACAGATAAAGACATTGGACTTCGGAAAAGATACATAACATACCCAGGGCCCTTAACTAATCAGTGGGTTTCTCCAATGCCTGCATCAGAATGATTTGTTCAGCTAGACATGCAGCTTAGCCATGTGAGCACAGCCCAGAGTTCAGTCATCGTGCACAAGAAAGGACAGGGAAAGCTTACAGATGATGCATACCTAGATACCTAGGAAGAACAACACAAAATTGAAATAGCTTATGCTTTCACTTCTACCTGACTTGTGCACTGGTCTAAAAAATTTTTGTTTCAAACCAAAACTTTTCTCAATTGAAATAAAAAAATCTGAAATGCCAATTGTCAACTAATATCAAAGAGTGATAGAAATTCACTAGAGCCAGGCGCGCTGCTGCTCGCCTTTAATCCCAGCACTGGGGAGGCAGAGTGGATCTCGAGTTCAAGACCAGCCTGGTCTACAAGGAGAGTTCCAGGACAGCCAGGGCTGTTACACAGAGAAACCCTGTCTCGAAAAACCAAAAAATAAAATAAAAATAAAAATTCGGGGCTGGAGAGATGGCTCAGCAGTTAAGAAGAGCACTAGCTGTTCTTCCAAAGGACCCGGGTTCAAATCCCATCACCCACATGGCAGTTCACAGCTGCCTGTAATTGCTGGGCGTGGTGGCCCATGCCTTTAATCCCAGCACCCGGGAGACAGAGGCAGGTAGATCTCTGCAAGTTCAAGGCCAGCCTGGTCTACAAAGGGAGTCCAGGACAGCTACGGCTACACAGAAAAACCCTGTCTCAAAAAACCTAAAAAAATAAATAAATAAATTTCAATTGCAGTGATTAATGAAATATTCTATCGGGTGAGGGATGGGGCCTAGTAGTGGAACACTTCCTGGTATGTTCAAGGTCCTATGTTCAGTCCCAAGCACTGCTCAAACAACAGTACAGTACATCATCTTACTCTGTACCTTCCTTTAAGATCACGTAGTGTAATGGATGTGACATGAGTCACAAAAACATCACACCTTATTCTTAAGGTACTGGCTGGAAGTCAGTATTCCTTTCAGAATATTCTTGTTTTCTTTCCCCTCTCTTAGGGCTACACATCTTTCTGGAATGATTGTATATCATCTGGGCTGCGAGGAGGCATCCTGATAGAGCTGGCCATGCGAGGTCGAATCTATCTGGAACCTCCCACCATGCGTAAGAAGCGACTCCTAGACAGAAAGGTACAATATCCTCTGACTTATGGAAGTCAAATACCAACAGTACATTTCGAAAGAGTAAGAATATTTGAGAGCTGAGGAGGTGGCTCACCAGTTAAAAGCATGTGTTGTTCTTGCAGAGGACCCAGGTCTGGTTCCGAGCACCCACATGGTGGCTAACAACTGTCTGTAACTCCAGAACCGGGGATCTGAATCTCTTCTGCTCTCCACAGGCTTTGCACATGTGTGATGCACAGAGTGCATATGTGCAGGCAAAACACTCATTTACATAAAAGAAAAATTAGAATAGTTGGACAAGGTAAACCCTGGTTCAGCTGTCCCATTGTCTTGTTGGTTTAATTATCTTAAAGAAAACAAAAACAAAGCCAGGCGGTGGTGGCGCACGCCTTTAATCCCAGCCCTTGGGAGGCAGAGGCAGGCGGATCTTTGCAAGTTCGAGGCCAGCCTGGTCTACAAAGCAAGTCCAGGACAGCCAGAGCTGTTAAACAGAGAAACCCTGTCTCGAAAAACCAAAAAAAAAAAAAAAAAGAAAAAGAAAACAAAAACTTAGGTATCCTTAAAGAGTTATTGAAGCTGGAGACCAGCCTGGTCTACAAAGTGAGTCTCAGGATAGCCGGGGCTACACAGAGAAACCCCGTTTCGGAATCACAGAAGCATGATTTTGTCTTTTTTTTTTTTCCCTTCTCTATATATGAAGTAAAATATTATGTAGGTGGAGGAAATCCTGAGTCAGGCCTGTTTTAGTCATTCCAAGGTATTCTCTGAAAAGCATTCAGATCTGGTCCACTTACTGAAAATCCCCTGCAAACAGATGACCGTCTTATAGAGACGCTTTGGCTTAGTCTTTTTTTACATTCACAGTGCCTCTCATTCCAAGTACTCTGCTGAAACTACATTCTTAGATAGAACCATCTCCTTTTCAGCCTTAATTTGTTTTCTTTTAAAGTACATATAATATTTGACACTTTTTTTTTCCTTTGTTTTTTCAGGACAGGATTTCTCTGTGCAGCCCTGGCTGTCCTGGAACTCACTCTGTAGACCAGGATGGCCTCGAACTCACAGAGATCCACCTGCCTCTGCCTCCCAGGTGCTGAGATTAAAGCGTGGGTCATTACACCCAGTGCACTTGGCATTTTTTCACACTTCCCTACTTAACATTCTTGGTGGTTTTCAGATTTTTTTTTCTCTGCTTTTACATTGTTTTCTTTAGTTCTCTATCCCCTAATATCCAAGTATCAGTTAGTATCCTGTTTGGAGATTTTTCTAGCCTTTTGGAAATGCAATTCATCCTTTTATCTATATGTTGCCTCCAGAAAATTCACTTCCATATTTGTAGACATTTCTTTACCTTTAGCTTCCAGGAACATATTAACTATTGACTAGACATTTCAACTTAACTATCCTGTTTCAGTCAAAAGCTGGGCTTGACAGCATTCTCCCAAATTAACTTCCTTTTCTGACTTTCCTGCCTTTATTAGTGATTTCACAAGGTGGTTTTTCCAAACTCAGAAAGATACTCTGGAATCTTTTGTCCATTTTATTTACAGCATTTGCTACTAGATCCCACTTGAAATGTAATTGTGTCTTCCTACTATGAAGTCATACTACACACTAAGCTCTTCCACGGCCTGGGCAGTGCATCCTGCTTCCTCATGCCTCCTAAACAGCAGTGTGTGCATTGTACTTAGAAGGAGCTTCATCTGACTGAAGCAGTGCTCTGTTTTTTTTTCTTAAAGGTCCTGCTAAAGTCAGACAGCCCAACAGGTGATGTTTTACTGGATGAAACTCTCAAGCACATCAAAGCAACGGAGCCAACAGAAACTGTACAGACATGGATAGAGCTACTCACTGGTAAGATGGCTGAAAATAACTCACAAGTTCCACCCTTGCTTATCTGTAGCCTGCTCATAAGGTTAGAGGGAAATACAGAAGTGTCGCATGCTAGGTAAAGTAATGGATGTGGTTCAGCCGTACCTAAAGTTTCCAAATGCTTCCGCTTACCATCCGTAATCCTACTCCAAAAGGTTTTTTGGTTTTCTGACAGATCTCATGTAGCCCAGGCTGGCCTTGAACTTGCTGTGCAGCCTAGGATGACCTAGAACTCCTGATCCTCCTCTCTCTACCTCTCAAGTACTGGGACAAACATATGCCACCACATTCAACCCATGAGAGCTCTTTTTTTTTTTTTTTTGGTTTTTCGAGACAGGGTTTCTCTGTGTAGCCCTGGCTGTCCTGGACTCAATTTGTAGACCAGGCTGGCCTCGAACTCGCAAAGATCCGCCTGCCTCTGCCTCCCAAGTGCTGGGATTAAAGGCGTGCGCCACCACTGCCCGGCCCATGAGAGCTCTTAACAGTTTTATTTTGTTGGGATTTTGAGACAAAGTCTCACTATGTAAACTGAGGTGGCCTAGAACTTCCAATCCCTTTGCTTCTGTCTCCCTCGTACTGAAATCCCAGGTAGGTAGCACCACATCCAGCTTTATACTGCTTTTGTTGTTGTTTTGGTTTTGGCTTTTTGTTTTGGTTTTTTGAAGCAGGGTTTCGCTGTTTAACAGCTCTGGCTGTCCTGGAACTCACTTTGTAGACCAGGCTGGCCTTGAATTCACAGAGTTCCACCTGCCTCTGTCTCCTGAGTGTTGGGATTAAAGGTGTGTGCCACCACGCCCAGCTACAATGTTTTCATTAGCACTTTATTTTGTTGTTTGTTTGAGACAGGTCTCACCATGTAGCATTGGCTGGCTAGGAACCTATGGGCCCCAAACTCACAGAGGTCTGCCTGCTTCTGCCTCCCAAGTGCTGGGATTAAAGGTGTGTACCACCATATCCAGTCAAGGGACATAGATACATTCATTCATTCATTTATTGATTGTTTTTGAGGCAGCATCTCAGGTGTCCCAGATTGTCCTCAAACTTGCTATGTAGCCAAGGATGACTTTGAAGTTCTAACTCTGCTGTCTTTGCCTCCCAAGTTCAGGTTACAGCCATGAACCATCACCCTAGTTCATGTGGTACTAAGGATCTAACCCAGGACTTCCAGCAGGCTAGGCTAAGCACTTGACCAACTGAGTTTCATCCCCAGACCTTCCCAAGAAACTTTGTATTTATTTTTTGTTTTATTTTGTTTTTTGAGACAGGGTTTATTTGCGTAGCCCTGGCTATCCTGGAACTCATTCTGTAGACCAGACTGGCCTTGAAATCACAGAGGTCTACCTGCCTCTGTCTCCCAAGTACTGGGATTAAAGGCATGTACCACCAAACCCAGGCATTACAGATAGTTTCAAACTGCCATGTAGGTTCTGGGATTTGAACTTAGGTCCTTTGGAAGAACAGCCAGTGCTCTTAACCACTGAGCCATCTCTTCAGCCCCCTTATTTTTTTATGCATTGTGTATGTGAGTACTGACATGTGGAAGTACACATGCAAAGATTAGAGGACAACTTTGTAGAATGATTCTCTCCTTCCACCTTTATGTGGTCTCCCAGTATTAACTCAACTTGTTAGATTTTATGGTAAGTGGCCTTACCTGCCAAACTATTTCACTAGCCCTTCCTTTTTTTTGGGGGGGGGGTAGGTTTTTTGAGACAAGATTTCTCTATGTAACAGTACTGGCTGTCCTGGACTCAGACTGTAGACCAGTCTGGCCTTGAACTCAGAGATCAGCCTTACAGACATACCAGAGGGTATGTATGCATCTAGGCAATTCCTTTTTTTTTGTTGTTGTTTTTCAAGACAGGGTTTCTCTGTATAACAGCTCTGGCTATCCTGGACTCGCTTTGTAGACCAGGCAGGCCTCAACTTCACAGAAATCCACCTGCCTCTGCTTCCCAAGTGCTGGGATTAAAGGCGTGCGCCACCACCTCCCGGCTGGCAATTCCTTTTTATTATTACGTTTTATTTACATAGTTGGTGTGTGGGGTGTACACAAGCATGCGCCATGAGGCATATCTGGAGTTCAGAGGACAACTTATAGGGGTCAGTTTTCTTCCACCCTTCAGATCCAAGTTCAAACTCAGATTGTGAAGCTCGGCAGCAAACATCTTGATGCCATCGCTTGACAACCAACCCTTATTATTGTATGTGTGTGCTGTTGCACACATGTGGAGGTCAGGGGACAGCTTTCAGGAGTTGATTCTCTCCTTTCATCACAGATCCCAGGGATCAGCCCGGGTCACCAGGCTCTCCCACCAGCACCTTTTACCTGCTATACTTGAGGCCAGCCCTCTCCTGGGGTTCAACATCAAGTCGGCAATGAAGAGTAACCAATAGCCCCTTTAGGCAATTACATTTTTGGATTTTTGAAGTTTTTATTTTTATTTTATGTGTACGAGTATTTGTTTTATGTATTTTAGTGCACTGCATATGTACAGTGCCTGTCGAAGCCAGAAGAGATCATCAGATCCCTGAGAACTGGAGTTACAGATGGTTGTGAACTGCCATGTGGATGCTTGGAACCAAGCCTAGGTCTTGAAGAGCAACAAGTTCTCTCCACTCCTGCTTTCTTTGGGTTTTGTTACTATAATTGTTGTTTCCTGAGACAGGGTCTCATGTAGCCCAGGCTAATCTTGAAACTCATTATGTAACTGAAGAAGACACTGAAGTCTTCGTGTTCCTGCTCTGCCTCCCGAGTGCTGGGATTGCAGGCATAGGCCACCAGACTTGTCCAACTGAAATGTTACTGTTGTTTCTTTGATGCTGGGGATTCATCCTAAGGTCTCATACATGCTAGGCAGAGTCTAAACTACTGAACTGTACTGAGATTTTTTTTTTTACCCTTTTACTGTTGAAATATGTAATTTTGACACAGCTGTTATAATTCACCCCATGTTTGTTTTTGAGACAGGGTTTCTCTGTATCCTTGGCTGTCCTGGACTCACTTTGTAGACCAGGCTGGCCTCGAACTCACAGAGATCTGCCTGCTTCTGCCTCATAAGTGCTGGGATTAAAGGCGTGTGCCACCACACCCAGCTCACCCCATATTTTTTGCAGAAACTAGTAGCTTGCAAATTTCTTTTCTGTTTTCTTCTGAGAAAGGGTATAGTCTTGATTATGAACACGGTTTTCCCCTTCTAGTGGAGAAAGTTAAGATGGAACACTTAGGGTCCCTGTGTTGCCAGCCTACCTATCACACCTGGAATAGCAGCTCCTGTCCTTCAAGCAGAAGAAGCAAGCCTCAGTCTTCCAGCTTTACCAGGTCAAATAGACCTTCTGCAAGATAGAAAACCAGAATCCCAGAAGAACCTGGAAGAGTGTACCCGAGATACATACTTTAAGCCTAGCTTCTTAGAGTTACAGCTGTTTATTATCTGGGCATGGGAATATATCCCTATAATTCAGAGGCAGAAGGATCACTAGTTTGAGGCCAGACATAAGGAAATCCAAGTCACCCTGTATATGCTCAGAGGCCATCTCAAGAAGGAAAGTGGGTGGGACAGGGAGGATGGTAGCTTACCATTATGTGTTCAGACATTATGCTTAAACCCCTAGTGTCAGTGATACCCTCCTGTCAGGCTCCAGATCCTACCCTGCTCTCACTCCTGAATGCTCTCAACCCACCAGAGTTGACCATGATCCCAGCAGGATTTTCCTGCTTTTTTTCTCTGGTTACTGTTAAATTCCAGGAGGCTTTGCCAGTTGTTTACTCTCAGCATCCTGGCAATTGTTCTGTATCAAGATTTCCATGTTTTTCAGCAACATCTTAAGATTCTCCACACAGGCTGGGCGGTGGTGGCGCACGCCTTTAATCCCAGCACTTGGGAGGCAGAGGCAGGCGGATCTCTGTGAGTTCGAGGCCAGCCTGGTCTACAAAGTGAGTCCAGTACAGCCAGAGCTGTTATACAGAGAAACCCTGTCTCAAAAAAACAAAAAAAAAGATTCTCCACACAGCAGGGCAGTGGTGGCACACACTTTTAATCCCAATACTTGGGAGGCAGAGGCAGGTGGATGTGGATCTCTTTGAGTTCAAGGCCACCCTGGTCTACAGAGCAAGTTCCAGGACGACACAGAGAAACCCTGACTTGAAAAAAAGAAAATGATTCTGTACACTTAATCAAATGGATTTCTCTGGAGCAGTGGTGCTTCTAGCCCATATCTCCTAGTCTGTTACCCTCTTGCTCTATGGGTAGTGAAATGGCAGGCAGCCTCTTTTCCTTGGCTTTCCTTTTCTAGTTTGGAACCTTAATCTTCTGAGAAGCTAGAATTGGGCAATTTGAGCTGGGGCTCAATATTGTCAGCCCACCACTCCTGGATAGGCCTTCTACCCAATAAATAGAAGAAAGCGACCTTAGTCTTCTCAATTATCTTTTATTTTTAAATATGGAACACTGTAGAATTAATTAAATTACGTTGGGTGACATTTGTAGAAATAATTAATTAAATTATTAACCACTATTTAGGTTATATTTAATTGGTTCAGCAGTTGTAATCCTTAACCCGCCATTATAAATGAGCACACAGACACCACATGGATTTTAACAAATCTTGGCCTGAATTGTGCAATCTTAGCCCATCTAAGCTAGCTCTTAATTCTATCTCCTGAATATGACCCCATATACATATGTCCCTTTGGACTGCTATTCTCCACACTATGCCGATGTGCCAGGCCATGGGCATCTTTTCTTTTAACCCATGGTGTGTGTCCTCCCTCCTGCTCCAGCTGCTTGTCCTGGATTCTCTTTCTACCATGAACCTCTCTGCTTCAGAAGCCCACACCTTTGATTCTTTTTTTTTTTTCCTCAAGACAGGGTGTTTCTGTGTAGCCCTGGCTGTCCTGGACTCACTTTGTAGACCAGGCTGGCCTCGAACTTGCAAAGATCCACCTGCCTCTGCCTCCCGAGTGCTAGGATTAAAGGTATGCGCCACCACCGCCCAGCAAGCCCACCCCTTCGTCCCACCTACCTCTGTGTTTGCCCAGTCTCAGCCTCAGTATTTATTTAACCAATCAGAGGCAATGATTAGAAAACAAAGTAACAGACAGCAAGCAGGACCAATTAACATTTAGAATGCATAACATCACCCCATCAGAATACTTTATGAATTTGTGTGTCACCCCTGCACAGACACCATAATAATTTTCTTTGTGTCATCCCAAATTTAGTATATATTGTGCTGAAGCAAGCACAGTAATTTCAGTTTTACCAACCCAACTAGAACACATTCGATGTGTAAGAGAAGTTATCCTAGAAAAACTGGCATCTTGAAGAGAATGGCAAAAAATACAAGAATAAGACTGGAGAGAAAGAGCCCAGTCAGTAAACTGCTTGTTTTGTAAGCATGAAGACATGAGTTTGATCTCTAGAACCCAGATAGATAGATAGATAGATAGATAGATAGATAGATAGATAGATAGATAGAT
>CAJQZJ010016855.1:6600231-6626478 GCA_907164525.1 Lophiomys imhausi | reverse complement strand
GATAGATAGATAGATAGATAGATAGATAGATAGATAGATAGATAGATGGATGATAGATGATAGCTAGATAGATGATACATGATAGATAGATGATTGATTGATAAGTAGATAGATAGATAAAGGGGCCAGAAAAGTGGCTCTGTGGTTAAGAGTGCTTCCTGCTCTTCCAGAGTTCAGTTTCCAGCACCCATGTCAGGTGGCTCACAACAGCCTGTAACTCCAGCACCAGGATATTCAACACCCTCTTCTGGCTTCTCTGGAAACCTGCATACATACATTCATAACTACAAAATAAAAAATAAAAAAATTAAGGGCTGGCGAGATGGCTCCATGGTTAAGAGCACTGGCTGTTCTTCCAGAGGTCCTGAGTTCAATTCCCAGCACCCATATGGTAGCTCACAACCATCTATACTGGAATCTGATGCCCTCTTCTGGCCTGCACTATATATACACACAGAATACTCATACATAAATAAATAATTTTTTTTAAATTAAAGGACAAAAGTAAAAGACCCAGAAGTCTAGCAAGATGGTTTCAGCAACTGCCAAGCTCCACAACCTGAGCTTGATGCCTGGAACCTACAAGGTGGGAGGAGTGAACCACTCTGACTGCCACTCACACACTGCAGCACACATGCTTTCATACATTTATTCCACGAGCACTAGTCTGATGGAAACCCAGGATATGTGTGCATGTCTGTGCACATTTGTGTAGGCATGTGTGCATGTGTGTGTGTGATTTTGTTCATGTGTGGTTTTGTGTGTATAGGTGTGTGTGCTTGTGTGTGCACATGCATTTATGTGTGGTGTGATGACAATTTTGAGGGTCCTTTAATGTAAAATATAACTGGAGTCAAACCAACACATAAAGCAAAGGAATGGATTAAGAAAATGAGTTGACATTGTTCCTCGATGGATATAGATTGTGCTTTTAAATTTTTAAACAAGGCTCAAATAACACACTGGGTTTTTTCATTTTGTTTTCTGCTTTCTGTTTCCCACAGGTGAGACATGGAACCCCTTCAAATTACAATACCAGCTGAGAAATGTACGAGAGCGAATTGCCAAGAATCTGGTAGAGAAGGGTATTCTAACCACAGAGAAGCAGAATTTCCTGCTGTTCGACATGACCACCCATCCAGTGACCAATACGACAGAGAAACAGCGACTAGTGAAAAAACTTCAAGACAGTGTGCTAGAACGGTGGGTAAATGACCCTCAGCGCATGGACAGGCGAACACTGGCACTCCTGGTGCTGGCCCACTCCTCCGATGTGCTAGAAAATGTCTTCTCCTGTCTGACAGATGATAAGTATGATGTGGCAATGAATCGAACCAAGGACCTAGTAGAACTGGACCCAGAAGTGGAGGGGACAAAGCACAATGCCACAGAGATGATCTGGGCTGTGCTGGCCGCCTTCAACAAATCCTAAAGCCAGCAGCCAAGTTTCTCCTTTCCTCTGCTGGCTGGTGACTGTCAGAGACCCCACTGAGTTTTGTGTGATGAGATATTGTCATCATTTTTCCATCTTTTTGAATCAGACTCATGATTTGGGGAGGACCACCCCAGGGCCTCTCCATGGGCCATGACCAGTCTAAGCAGACTGTTTCTTCTCACTTCCACTCTATATCTGAATGAAAGGGTGAAACCCACACACATCCAATAAACATCTCCTGTTTCTGGGTTTAGTTTTAACCAGTGTGCTTTTGGATAAACAGGAGTTTCTACATGGGGACTAGAGTTTTCCAGCAACAAAATGTGAAGGATATGAAGAACAAACTGTGCATTTAATTTTTCTCCCTTATTCGTGTTTTCTCAGCCTGTGTCTCTCCAACTCTGCTAAACAACGTCGCTTTCTAAGATCACTATCTCTTTGAATGAGAGACTGTGGAAGCAAGACTAATTTTTAAAGCAAGTGGTTCCAAGCCGGGCGGTGGTGGCGCACGCCTTTAATCCCAGCACTTGGGAGGCAGAGGCAGGCGGATCTTTGCGAGTTCGAGGCCAGCCTGGTGTACAAATTGAGTCCAGGACAGCCAGGGCTATACAGAGAAACCCTGTCTCGAAAAGCCAAAAAAAAAAAAAAAAAAAAGCAAGTGGTTCCTGAGATTGTACCTCCCCCATGTGATTTTCTCATCTTTACTGAAAACACTCCAAGTTTGATGACCTGAATCCCTTAGTTCTAAAAGCAGAAATATATCCCACACTCCTTTTTAGTGGTATCCTGCTTGTACAATTCATTAAGAAGGAGTCTGAATGTTAAAAAGCAATGTGCCTCAGTCCCCTCCTTCTTGCAACTAGCACTAGAATTTGTAGAGAAGAGAAGGCAAGTGGAGACTTCAAACCTTTGAAGCCAGGTGTGTGGCACACACCTGTCATCCTAGCACTTGGAAAATAATGGCAAGAGGAATTGGAGTTGAAGGTCAACCTCCACTAGATTAGTGTGTTCAGGGATAGCCTTGGCTATATGAGACCATCTCTCACTCATAAATTAAAGACTTTTCATCCTTTAGCATGTGACTGCGCTGTTTGCTCCAGACTACTTTAAATATCTCTACTCTGATTTAATTAATTAATTAATTAATTAAGGGAATTGTAAGTCTCAAGTCCCAAATAACAGCATTGACTCCAGACAATGTAGCCAAGCTCCATATCTTCATCGGCCCTGTTTTTACTTCCTGCATAAACTGATCATTTCTCCCTGTATTTAAGGGCTTTGGCAGTGATTCTGTCTGTATTTAATATACAGACACCCTCCAGATTGTGTCCCCTCTCAACACACCCATCATTCTGGCTAAATCCCTTTAAAAGCTTTTGCTTCAGTAGTGAGGGTAAAGAGAGGCTTTGTTAGAAGAGATCCAGTTTAGATGGGCAGTTGAGTGTCAATGGCAGCTGATACAAAGCCTAGGTTCACAGGCTGTGAAGAGCCCAGCACTGGGTTGTGCTGACTTCAGGCACCCTGTTGACTACTGAGGAAAGGTAGGCTGTCAACACAGCCAACAGAGATAACTTGGACTAATACCAAATCCTGCCAATCAGAAGTAACTAACTCTCACCTTCATCTGCTCCCCTGAACCTACCTAGTCCCATGAAAGTTCTCCAGCTCGTTGTCATTGTTTTCATTTCATGTGTCTCTTAAAAGAGTAGAGATATAAATTATAATTTGAGAAGCTAAGTGGAGCCTTAGTCTGACTCTCTAGAACTACAAAAGCCAGCTCATGTGTTATCTAGTGTCTTAGCTCATCTTCCCATCGGAACAGTTCAGCATGAATTGAAACCAGGTTTTCCTGTGGAAAGCTTCAGCTTGACTGGGGGGTAGAAGCTGAGTTCTTTCTTGCAACTCCCAGTGTTTATTTTTATATGTCCATAAAATGAGGATGTCTTCACTTCAAATCTGTGTAACGTTCACTGCCAAACACTCATTTAGTGTATATTGCCTTCACATTTCTGTATAATAAAGATCAATAATTGTGCCTCTGGTCTTTCTGTACATGGTTTATAACCTTATCAATTGTGGTATATATTGACAGGGCACAGCCTTGTTGACCTTGGCACCAGCTAACATCCCAGTAGGGTCTCCATCTCAGTCAAAGTAATGCCAGTCCTGATGGCAAGTGCCTTTAATCCCAGCACTCAGGAGGCAGAAGCAGGCAGATAGATGATCTCTGTATCTCTGTGAGTTCAAGGCTAGCCTAATCTAGTGAGTTCCAGGACAGCTAGTAACAAAGAAGAAACCCTGTCTCAGAAAAAAAAAAAGTTACCCAGTAACACAATATTACCATTGAATAAAAAGAAATTGACTTCCAAGAACACCTTGCAAATGACACTTGAGTTTATATAAGAGATGAACCTAATCATGCCCTTGGTAGCCAATGCACCAGCTCTAACCATTAGCTTAGAAAAATGTAACTCTACTTATGGTTGGCTTATTGTTTGTCCCTTCCTTAGAATGTCCACAGCACAGGAACAGGAAGAAATGTCTTTATTAGGACTGGCTGGCTGTACTTTGCTATGTGAAATGAAGTGTCTGGTAACTGGGATTGAAGCAGCAAGTGTCTTCACTGAGCCATCTCTTCCCTAATCCTTGTTTTTAACTCACTGCTTCTACATAGTCAGCTGGAAGAGCATAGCTTTCTCAGCCCTTGTATTCAGTATACCACTAATCTAATAAATCACACACTCAGCCATTAAATCCCAGACCCCCTTTATTTTTTATTTCTTTGGAGTTTTTTGTTGTTATTTTTTGGGTTTTTTTTTTTTTTTTGAGACAGGGTTTCTCTGTGTAGCCCTGGCTGTCCTGGTCTCACTCTGTAGACCAGGCTGGTTTTGAACTCACAGAGATCCGCCTGCCTCTGCCTCCCAAGTGCTGGGATTAAAGGCATGCGAAACATTTCTATTTCTATACTTGCCAGATTTTTGCCTTGTATGCCTTGTATGACTTGCCTTGTATTAATCTGTGTGCTCCAATGTTTCTCAGATTGTCTCATGAGAAGTACACCTAATGCTATGAAAATTGAACTGGTAAGGCCCAAGCCTATCTGTCACACGAAGTTACCCGAAACAATTTGTTGTGGTAGGCCTTTAATCCCAGCACTGAGGAGGCAGAGGCAGGTGGATCTCTAGGGGCTCAAAGCCAGTCTGTCTACATAGTGAGCTATAGGCCAGCCTATAATTGTTATTTTTTCTGTTTTGTGACAGAGTCTGGCTTTGAACTCACTATGTAGTCAAAGATAGCCTTGAACTCCTGATCTTCCTGCCTATGCCTCTCAAGTGCAAGAATCACAGCTGTGGTCTACTGCCTAGCTATTAGACCAGTTATTCAAAATACAAACATATAATACTTTTTGACTAACTTTTATTTATTTATTTATTTATTTTTTGAGACAAGGTTTCTCTGTTTAACAACCCTAGCTGTCCTGGACTCGCTTTGTAGACCAAGCTAGTATCCAACTCACAGAGATCCGCCTGCCTCTGCCTCCCGAGTGCTGGGATTAAAGGTGTGCGCCACCACAACCGTCTTGACTAACACTTTTAAGACGACAATCTGCGAATTAAAAAGCTTTGAAGGGCAGAGGCTGCCTTATGTATGAATTCCTATAAAGTAATACAGTAGTCTACTGAGATGCTCAAGAACTAATTCAATTTCTTGGGTTGCTTTTGATTTGCGAATACGGAGTCTCACTGTAGCCTAGGTTAGTAAGCCTCAAAAAAAATCTTCCTGATTCAGAGTCCTTTGTGCAGGTATGACAGGCAGGAACCACCACACAGGTTAGGAATTATTGTTGAACTATGATTCTGTTTACATTAACTGGTACTTAATATATGTACTAAATTTTTACCATGTACCTACAACTACACTCCTAATTTCAAGAAATTACGTCTCCACAGAATGATTCAATTATGATGCCTAAATAAGTATTAAAGTGTAGAACGAAAATCATACAGGAAGACTCAGTCCCGAAAAACAGCCAAATATCTGTCTGTCCTCCAATTTTTATTTCTGGATGTCGGTAACTTCCTTCTAACACTGCTCAAAGCTTGATCTTTTGCACCAGAGAATAAAGGGTTTCTATGGTGGCCCTCCGGCTTGACGTTCGGCAGACAGTACAGCAGGTACCTAACTAAGAAATAAGCTTCTGCCTACCTAAGAAACAAAAATACCAAAGCTGGCTGTCCTCCCCCTAAGGTCCCTGCAGGCTTCTAATTGGGGATTGTGGCTCGCTCTCTTTCCCGGTTGGTGTTCCAACTTGTCTGTCGCCTCTGAAGATTCGTCCCGCCTCCAGCCAACGCTTATTGGTGTGTCCTTACGTCATTGTCCCATCAACCCCACTCTCATTGGCTCCTATAGGAGGGGGTGGTCTAAACGTCACGGGCTCAGGCCGCCATTTTGACTGAGCAACCACAGTGACAGGAGCTGAAGCAGCAGCTCAGGTTGTCCCCATTTCCCCTCCCCCTTCCCTTTTTCGGCTGACTTCCCGGGCCCTGCATTGCACAGTCCCGGTCCTGCCATGTCCCAGAAACAAGAAGACGAGAACCCTGCGGAGGAGACAGGCGAGGAGAAGCAGGTGAGAGGAAGGAGGAAAGGAGGCGGCCGCGCGGGCGGGATCCGCCCCCGCCCCCGCTGATTGGCCGTCCCTGTCTCGGGCTCCACAGGGGTTGGCCACTTCTTAAGTCGCGCAGACTGCATTTCGGCGCGGCCTGGTGCTGTTTTCGATTAGTCAAGCCGATTGTCAGTCTGTGTGATCCCCCTTCTTATTGGCCAATAGGCCTCTAGTCAGTCCGTGGAGGATGTTCTGTAATTGGCCGATCTATGGTGTAGGCGGGTGTTTGGAAAGATGAGGCAAATGGAAGGGGGCTGGCTGGTGGTCCTGAGGTGTAAATGGGCTGTTTGATTAGTAGAGATAAGAGGCCCAACCACCAGACTGGAACTCATCTTTCACCCACAGAAAGATACTGGTCAAGGTGAAGACGTTTAAAATGAACCAGCATTGGGGGAGGGGAGAAGAGTAATTACCACCATGGCTAGGTTCAGGTGGAAACTTCCTCAGACCTATTTTAATAGGGATGAGTTGTTCACTGTCAGTGACTTGCAGATCCCCTCGAATTCCTCCGCAGTGGGATATAGTCCACTCACCGTCACATGTTGAAAACACTGATGCGAGCTAAACCCCTTCTTGGGCTCTGTATTTGAGTTACTTAACCCTGAATTCAAGGACTCATTAAGTACACTTCGTGTTATATCTGTACCTGGTGGAAAAATCCACCAGGCGGGCCGTGGTGGCACTCGAGAGGGTTCGAGGCCAGCCTGGTCTACATAAAGAAACCCCGTCTCGAAAAAAACAAAACACTACTGGCATGTTAATCTCTGTACCTCTCGCCTGCCTACATTTATGGAAGTATATTACATATTACGTGGGTATCTTCGGAACAGGCCATATGGTTAGCATCCTCCGTAGTGAGACCAGATGGCTTCTTAGAGTTGAATGAGGCGGGAGCCTGTCAGAAGACTCAGCACCCTTGACCTGTAGGACATCTAGGAACTCTCCCATTTACCTGGTATTGCTAAAAGCCCTGGCCAGTTCACTTTTTGTCTTTCCTACTATCGGTGCTGAGTGAGATACTACCTTTAACTTAGTACTCACAGGTCACTGGGGTGGCTCCTTGGGTGTAGTGTAAGAACTAGCTTGTTTTTCTTCACTTGATAAAGTTATCTTGAGCCTAACGGATTTGAACAAAGGTCTGTTTAAGAGAGGAGAAGCTGCCGGGCGTTGTTAATCCCAGCACTCGAGAGATAGAGGCAGGGGGATCTCTGTGAGTTCAAGGCCACCCTGGTCTACATACAAAGTGAGTCCAGGACAGACAGTCAAGGCTACACAGAGAAACCCTGTCTCGAAAACCCTTTAAAAAAAAAAAAAAAACAGGCCGGGCAGTGGTGGCGCACGCCTTTAATCCCAGCACTTGGGAGGCAGAGGCAGGCGGATCTTGGCGAGTTCGAGGCCAGCCTGGTCTACAAAGTGAGTACAGGACAGCCAGGGCTACACAGAGAAACCCTGTCTCGAAAAACCAAAAAAAAAAAAACAGGAGAAGCTGGAAAGATAGCTCAGTGGTTAAGACCACTGTTGCTCTTGCACAGCACCCAGGACCCACATGGTGGCTCACAACCATCTTCTCTAGCTCCAATTCTAGGTGATGCCCTCTTCTGAACCCGAGGGCACCAGGCATCCATGTGATACACATACATATGTTTGTACATACATACAAGAGAACATATGCCCACAAAATAAATAATAAATTTTTAAAATATACACATACAGCTGGGCAGTGGTGGCGCACGCCTTTAATCCCAGCACTCAGGAGGCAGAGGCAGGCGGATCTCTGTGAGTTCGAGGCCAGCCTGGTCTACAAAGCGAGTCTAGGACAGCCAGAGCTGTTATACAGAGAAACCCTGTCTCGAAAAACCAAAAAAAAAAAAAAATATATATATATATATATATATATATATATATATACACACACACATATACTCTAAAATGAGCTGAGTGGAGATGACATGTTTACAAGCGGGTAGATATCCAGAAAAAAGTTGATAATATAAAGGTTATCAGATATTAGAGTTATTATTTTTCAGTCTTTAATTTCAGTTGGCTTCTTTTCTTCAGGACACACAGGAAAAAGAAGGTATTCTCCCCGAGAGAGCTGAGGAGGCAAAGCTAAAGGCCAAATATCCAAGCCTAGGACAAAAGCCTGGAGGCTCCGACTTCCTCATGAAGAGACTCCAGAAAGGGGTACGGGACACCCTTTACTGTAGCACCTTGGATGAAGTCTGTAGAGGTTCTGTCCCATGTTTTTCTGTAGGTTTGGTTATTGGGCAGTAGTAGAGATGAATTAGAAACTTAAAAGAGGAAAACAGATTATTGTGAAGTCCCGCATTGATATCAGTTTCCTTCTGGCTATAGGAAATGAAGGCTTAATGTTGGCCATTTGGGTAGGTGGTAGATGAGGAGCAAAGGAAGGATTTTAGAGACTAGAAGTGAACCTTGTGCCCGTGTAGTTGCCTGGTTGAGTGGTTGTGGTGGGGTTACGGGCTGTGTACTTCTTAAAACTTACAGATTAAAAAAAAGTTAGAGATAAATTTTAGACTGAGTCATTTCAGAAGAGCACAAAATCTACACCTTGAGCAGTAAGTTTCTGTAGACTATTACTACCAGACGTCAACTACACTCCTTCAAGAAACTTATTTTAGCTTAAGTGTGGTAGCTTGTGTCTGTGATCCCAACACCTAAGCTGAAGCAGGAAGATTACCACAAATGCAAGAACAGCCTGGGCTACATAGTTTTAGGGCAGCCTAGGCTAAAATGAGACCCTGTCTTTAAAACGGGGGAAATAATACAGAAAAAAAAAAAAGGGCTGGAGAGGTGGGTCAGCAGTTAAGAGAGTTGGATAAATATATATTTATAAATAAATAAAATAAAAATAAAAAAGTACACTCCTGTAATCCCAGCATTCAGGAAGTAGAGGCATGTAGATCTCTGTGAGATTAAGGCCAGCGTGGTCTACAGAGTGGGTTCCAGGCCAGCTAAGGCTACATAATGAGACCCTGTTCAAAAAAAAAAAAAAGTAATGATTTTTTTTCCTGTTTGAAGTGATAGGGGCTGAAGCCCATGGGACAGCACTTGTCCAATCTGGGGTCAGCCTGTAAGACCACAAAAGTTAAAACACAAAGCAATAAGAATACCCTTCAACAATGGAGGTGTGCCTTCACACCCATCTCCTTGGTCAGGTTTCTTCCTACCTTGAGCTGACAGCAGATTCTCCATAAACTGGAGTATAAGGATGGGATAGAGAAGTAGCTGCCTGTGGAGAATCCCAGGTGCTCAGTCTTTGTCACAGATGACGGTGTGATGCTGATTTGCAGTGTATCTCGCCTTAGGCAAGCCAGGCGTAGGCAGTCTGTCTCACCATGGAACACGTGTAGGAGTGGTGGGAGTCTGGAAGCACACTGCCTCATGAACAAGCCCAGTTCCTATTCCTGGTTTGTGAGGATATTTTCCAACTCTGAGATAGTGGTTTCAGGTTGGTGTCTGGTTTCTGGGAGCCCCAGGCTGACCCTTCTTGAGTCTTACTCGTGTGTTTCCCCAGCACCAAGGTTTTGCTTTGCTACCTAATAAGGTCCTCATTAAGCTGTTATGAATGAAGTAAGCCATTGTAACTGAACCTTCCTGTGTTGAGTGAAGCACAAAAGGTGCAGGGGATGTCACCCAGGTGCAGGCCACAATTGCGCCTTCAGCTGCAAAGGTACAGGTTTCTTCTAGGAGACTGCTTAGATTCTGACAAGGTCAGAGCATGCTAGGAAAGGTGAGTTTGAGTGTATCCTGTGGACTGTGTGCGTGGGGAATGTCTGACAGCTGAATTGCATGACAGTGTATGCTGATGGCGGACACAAGTCTGCTTGTGAAGAACACCCGAGCTGCACCTTCATCTAACCGTCCCTCCTGTCTTCTAGCAAAAGTACTTTGACTCAGGAGATTACAACATGGCCAAAGCCAAGATGAAGAACAAGCAGCTGCCGAGTGCAGGGCCAGACAAGAACCTGGTGACCGGTGACCACATCCCCACCCCACAGGACCTGCCCCAGAGAAAATCCTCGCTCGTCACCAGCAAGCTTGCGGGGTAACCTGGGCCTCTCTCTTCCCCTTCCTCACCCACTGGACTTTTATATATTGTAGGCAGGGAATGGGCACCTAATCAGAGCTCAGCTTGCCATCCAGGGAAGACATTCTGCTGGGGGCTTAGGTTGAAGTGGGGCTCTGAGTTCATTTCTTCAGGTAAATTGAAACTTGTACACCCTCACTATAGCTCAGTAGAGATCCAAAAGTAGGAGACACTAGGCGGGCATGGCACTTGCACCCTTTCCTGTGGTGAGAAGTTTGGAAGTGTGAGCTCTCCTTTTGGAGGAGCAAGTCCTTGGACAGGCTGAGTCTTGGAGCAGTGTGGCAGGTTCATTGTCCAAGGCTGAACTGACATGCTGGGAAAGGTATTGGGAAGGAGATGTTCTCTGTGCTTCTAAGTGTGTTGTTGTCCCTTAGGCCTCTGTGCTTTGTGTTCCCATCGTGGATGTTTAGGGAGCGTTTGGAAAGGAGAGGGGATTCGCTTGCCTAAAACTACAGTGCCCACCTAACCTCTGCTGTGTCCTCCAACAACTGCCCTGCTTCTCAAGGAATGTAAATTTTGATGAACATTAGTTACTTGTGAAAAATTGGTATCTTTTCTCTTCCGGCATGTTGCTTTTGAGAGTATTATGGGATAGTGGAAAGAGTGTAGGAGTTAAAGTGCCTGGGCTGTAGTTCTCGTGCTCAGCACACTAGTGTATGAGCTTGGCCAGTCATGCAGCCTCTCTGGATTCTGTTCCTCATCTGAAAACAGAAGGAAACATGTACAGGCTGTTTCTGACTAAAATCTTACTCCTGCCATAACTGCTGGTCTCATAAAACCAAAATTGAGGCAGGCCCATGGCTGAGCCTCAACTCTGTAAAGCCAGGAGGGGCACTACATGGGAAGAAAGAGTTTGAGATTTAAGGGCCATCATTTCAGACAACAGAATTTCATAGGTATCAGCCTTTTTGAAGGAAGGAGAGAGAGAGAAAACAAAGCTGAAAAGGCTAGCTCTGGAAGTGTCTTGACTCTGCCCACTTTCCTGGGTCTACAATTGACCCTAGCTGCTACAAACCTGCTCTGGCAGAAGATTGGATGGGCCTGAGGAAACAGGCCCACTCACGTGACATTCATGCTTCATATGTAATCAGATGCTAGGTGTATGTTAGGCACAGGGGAAGAAAGGGGGATGAAGGGAGCTGGTCCCCAGGGCGTAGCACTACTGCCAGCTGGAGCAGCTGGTCCTGAGCAAATGCTTCACTGGTGGAGGCTGGAAAGAGCGTGTAGGGAGGGAGACAGCAGCCCTGTTGCTGTGTCATCACTAGTTTGGCCTGGATCTTACTGAATGCCACCTGCTCGTTAACAGCAGAGAGGGCTAGATCTGAGAACTGCACGAAAGAGCAAAGTCTCCTCCCTTTACAGATTCCAGTGTGCCCTTAGGATGTCTGGCGAGTTTGTTGATGTGTGTGTCAGGGGAAAAGGCATGTAAATATGCTCTTCTTCTGACTGGCTGCTCAGGTCTCTGGCTGTCCTTCAGATTGGGTAGGGGTATGTTGGTGAGGAAGGAGTGGAAAGAGCAGGATGCCTGGCGTCCCTGGCCCCCAAACTCCTTGCCTCTTGTGTAATTGTATATAATTTGTGTGGGTTTTGCTCCATTTTCTCATGCTGTCATCCTTAATCAAAAGTCCATGTGGGAAGGGGACAATGCTGAACATCATTGTATGGTTTCTCCAGTGTCCAGTCATGTTGTACATAGATATGTCATGTCATTATATATAAATATATATATAATTTTGTACGTTTCTTCATCTCCGATCTTCTCGAATTCTGTACCTCTTTCCTGTCTGAGCTGCCTTCTCTATGGTTCAGTTTTGTGTCTTCAAGCTGATGTTCACAGTGAGTCTGGATTTTAGGAAAGGACAAGGGAAATAGTGAAATCAAGCTGCCTTGTTATCCCAGCTGTTCAGGAAGCAGAGGCAGGGTGATCTGCTACTTCAAGGCTAGCTTGGGCCACAGAGTGAATTCAAAGCTGGCCTTGGGAATTTAGTGAGATCCTGTCTCAAAATGAAAAGCAAAGAGAGGACTAGGGAATACAGTTCAGATGTAGAATGCTTTCCTAGCGTGCATGAGACCCTAGCCTCTAATAATACACAAAGTAGCTAGTGGGCGCGCGCACACACACACAGAGTTGGGGTCAGGGATGGAGAAGGGGAAAGGAAATTAAAGTCAAACTGTTAGTCTCACTCTTCCATGCTAAGGAAACAAGCAGCACATCTCAGGCTTGTTTCTTATCAAGGGAGGGCCATTCAAAATCTAAATCCATTTGGGTAAATCCAGGCTGGTCAGTCTCCTCCAGACATGCGTGTGGTCTGACCCTGGCCTCGGCCAGTCACCACCTCACTGTTGCCAATGGCTGTGCCCTGCATGGCTCCTGCCTGAGACAGGCATCTTGCCCCTTCACTTGGAAACTTCTAGTTATTTGATGTCTTAAGAGCTGTATTTCTGTTTTCCATGAGTATATCAAAAAGAAGGAAAACTGTGTTTGTGGATAGGGAAGGTTTCTTATTTTTTTCAACTTCCTTATAACTAATATTCAGGTCAATGTCAGGTAACCTAATGAAATATTTGGAGAAACCATGGGGATGAGACTGGGATGGAATTCAAGAGCTTTTCCCCTTTTACTTGACAGTGTTTTTTGTTTGTTTGTTTTTTGTTTCTTTTTGTGTTCATCCACAGTGGCCAAGTTGAATGATGCTGCCTGGGGCTCCACCAGATCGTGAGATGCTGCCCACCTGGGTCCTGTGCTGGCTCCTGCCCCTCCCTGCTTTTGCAGCTAGGGGTCAGGAGGTGGCCCGGGTGCAGGCTAGAGAGGCAGAGATCCCTGCCCACTGGTGTCCCAGCGCATGGAGCCTCTTGGGCTGAGCACCAAGACCTTGAACTTTTTTTTTTTAAACCTTTTCCCTCCCCCCCCAAATAACTGTTGGGAGAAAACTCATTGAAATCCCATGGGTGGGGTTGTGAAGATGTGGGGAAAATGAACTAGGGTTTGTAATTGATAAAAAAGAAATTTTTCTGTCGTTCTTCTTAACCACAGGCTGATGTGGGATGGTTGTAAGGTGAAGGGGGTGTCACTAGATGAGGGCTCGAGTTCAGATATAAGGAAAGATGAATTATTGAATGTGGCCAGTGACCTGGTGTCAGAAAAAAGGAATTCTGTTCTTTACAGCAGATATGGTCTCTCTGGTTCTGCAGAGCAAGCTGAAGATTCAGTGTGAATTGTCCTTTTTTTAAAAAAGTGCTGTCCTTGACATAGGTTTGCTATGGGGAGAAGGGCAGTGAGTGGGGTATCCCACAGACTCCTGGGGAATTTTTTCAGTATTTGAAATAAAACATCAAAAAATACCCACGGAAAAAACCAAAACCAGAAATACTCTGAAGCAGTTGGTGTGTTTTATTGTGTCTTGGGAGGGTGAAGACAATGATACTGAAGATGTGATTGAGGGGGAAGATTGGTGTGGGCCTCTGACTTTGTAAGGAACGGTTTTCTCTGACAGGGTTCTTCATGTTGGGAGAGGGACCAGGAAAGTTGTCACACAGGCCTTTGCTAGCCTCTCCTCATCCTCTGTAGCTAATATAGAAGATGCATCACCCTATAAAAGGAGAGGTTCAGTAGATGTGATTAAGCTTTGATGCCCAAAGCTTAGTCTAGGCTCAGCCACACAGTCCCCTTCTTTCTTTTTCCCTTCAGTTTCTATTCCTAAGTTCTATGTCTGTGGGAGAAGTGTGAGTTCTTAGTAATAAGCAAAAGAGGCTGACCTTTCTGTTCCTGGCCAGTAGAAAGCACAGTGACTTACGCTCACATGATATCTTACCCTGCCTTCCTGAAATCCTGCCTCAGAAAGCCATTTAAAGGGAAGTACAGGAAACAGAGCTGACTGAAATCACCAGTATTCTGGGGTTGGGGGTGGATCTACATAGAGAAGAAATCTCGTTTTTAGTACCCATGACATTACTTTCTCTTTAAAAAAACTTTCCAAATGAATTTGTAATTGCTTGAGATGTTTCTGCCATTCTCTCTTTTCATTTAGCCAGGGGATTCTGATACATCCTAAAAGTTTGTCGAGCTGAGCAGTGAGCCTGGTGGGATGAGAAAGCGTTAAAAAGTGTGCTGAAGTTGGCATGTGCCTGAAATCCCAGCCCTTGGGAGGTGGAAGCAGGAGGATTGGGAATTGAAGGTCATCATCTGCATAAACATAAAACCTTAGATATGGTAGTGGTTGTTTGTGATCCCAGTACTCCAAAAATAGAGACAAAGAATCACAAAGGCAAGGCCAGTCTGCTCTGTATAGTGAGTTACAGGTCAAGGCAAAAAATGGTTGGTTTGCTGGGCATGGTGGTGCACGCCTTTAATCCCAGCACTCGGGAGGCAGAGGCAGGTGGATCTCTGTGAGTTCAAAGCCAGCCTGGTCTACAAAGTGAGTCCAGGTCAGTCAAGGATACACAGAGAAACCCTGTCTCGAAAAAAAACCTTAAAAAAAAAAAAAAAAAAGTTTAGTTAAGGGCACTTGCAGCCAAACCTGGGTTTGATTCCTGAAACCCACAACAGTGGAAGAGAACTTATTCTCCGCACCCAGTAGAGGGCACTGTCTTATGCACTAAGACATGTGCACCCAATAACACAAGCGGGGGGGGGGGGGGGCTAGAGAGATGGCTTATCAGTTGAGAGCACTGACTGCTCTTCTAGAGATCCTGAGTTCAATTCCCAGTACGCACATGGTGACTCAACCATCTTTACTGTGATCTAATGACCTCTTCTGGCATGCAGGGTACATGCAGTTAAAGCTCTCATATACATTAAAGAAATAAATCTTTTTTAAGTGCCTGTTTAAAAAAAAAATAGGGCTGGTCTGTGGCATGGTGGCCACACCTTAAATCTCAGCATTTGGGAAACAGACAGAAGTGGATCTCTTAGGAGTTTGAGGCCAGCTTGGTCTATATAGTTGAGTTCAGGCCAGCCAAGGGCTACATGGTGAGACCTTGTCTATAAATAAGTAAGGGCCTGGAGTTGGGAGTCAGAGGCAGGTAGACAGACCTCTGACTTCAAGGTCAACCTGGTCCACAGAGTTCCAGGATAGCCAAGGCCACACAGTGAGAGCCAGTCACAAGGAAATTAATTTAACTATGGGCATTCATTATTCATTCAACAGACCCAAGCAACCAAGGTACATGCATTCAGTGACCAACCTTCCTTCATTTTTTCAAGTACATTCTTGTGTAACCTAGACTGGCCCCAAACTTGACTCCTGCCTCCCCTCCCTGTGTGCAGGTTAAAGGCACGTGCCACACTACATAGGCTCTGCTGAGGGCTTCAGCCAGCTGTTTGCTGAAATCTTTTTGTTGTTGTTGCTTGGTTTTTCGAGACAGGGTTTCTCTGTGTATCCCTGGCTGTCCTGAACTCACTTTGTAGACCAGGCTGGCCTCGAACTCTTAAGAAAACCACCTGCCTCTGCCTCCTGAGCACTGGGATTAAAGGTGTGCGCCACCACGCCCGGCTGTTGTCTGAAATTGTTATTTCAGAAGAACTGGGTGAAGAGTTCTCCAGCTGCTCTAACACAGTTGGTGATGAGTGTGAGAAAGCCCTCAGCTGCCCCTTTGTATGGATGGAGCACCAGCAGTCATTAGCCCACCAATTTCGACTTTAACTAGTGTAGCCTACACATAGAAAAGATAATCAGGCTGGGCGTGGTGGAGCATGTCTTTAATCCCAGCACTCAGGAGGCAGAGGCAGGTGGATCTCTGTGAGTTCAAAGTCAGCTGATCTACAGAGCTAGTTCCAGGACAGCCAGGGCTACACAGAGAAACTCTGTCTTGGAAAACAAAGCAAAACCAAACAAGCAAAAAAGAAGCCAGGCAAGGGCCTTCTCAGGAGACTGAGGCAAGAGGATTGCCGTGAGTTCAAAGCCAGCTGGGCTACATAGTGAGACTCTCAAAAAAAAAAAAAAAAAGTAATGGTACACACTTGAAATCTTAGCACTGAAGAGCTTAGAAGTAGAAAATTAGAAATTCAAGGCCAGTCACATGCCAGTAACCCTGGTTCTCAAAGGCACAGGTAAGAGAATGGTCTATGGAGCTAGTTCCAGGCCAGCCAGCACCACATAGCAAGCTGGACCTAGTCAAGCAGCTCTTTGACAGTGACTTGGAGGAGAACAGAAAGAGAAGGGAAGGAGGAAGTCAGCTCCCAGGGGATATGATATGTGCAGCAGCTGTAGGCACCACCAAGGGCATTTCAAACAGCCATCTGCTCCTGGCTTTTAGATGGATCTATGCCAAATTGTATGGAACAGGATTTTTTTTTTTTTTCATTTTGTTTTTGGTTGTTTCAGATGCACTCAGATGTGTATGCCGGTACACTCCTGTTTTTGTGCATGTGGAGGGCAGAGGTCAGTTTCAGGTATATTAGCCAGCAAGATTTTTTTTTTATTGTATTTTATTTAGTTAGTTGTGACATTGGGAGGAAGCAAGCACCACAGTGAACTAGCAGAGGTCAGAGGACAGCCCGCGGGAGTTGCTTCCCTTTCTGCTTAGCGGGCCTGGAATTTGCTGTGTCGAACAGGTTGGCCTTGAACTTTCTAGGTCCTCTGCCTCCCAGGTGCTGGAATGAACAGGCGTGTCCCACCATGCCTGTCTAAAGAATTGATCTAATGACAGGGCAACTGCTTACTTTTAAATCCTAGTTTTGGTATTTTGATTTGGGGGGTGGTGTTGTGGCTGTGTGTGCAGGTGTGCATGTGAGGGTCAGAGGTCATCCATAGGCATCCTCTGACACTCAGGCACATGCCACCACACCCAGCATTCACATGGGTGCTGGGGATCTGAGCTCTGGTCCTCGTGCAAGCCCTTTATGCACCATGTGCATAGCTGGATTTCTTTTTTATTTAAAAACAATTTTAGGTTATTTCTAAATAAATTTCTATATGAGTATTTTTTTTAGAATTATTTTTTTTAAAGATTTATTTATTATGTATACAGTGTTCTGTCTGCAGGTATATCTGCAGGCCAGAAGAGGGCACCAGATTTCATTATGGATGGTTGTGAGCCACCATGTGGTTGCTGGGAATTGAACTCATGACCTCTGGAAGAGCAGCCAGTGCTCTTAACCGCTGAGGCATCTCTCCAGCCCATGTATGAGTATTTTACTACATGTATATATGTGCACCACCTTTATTCCTGATGCCCAGGGAGGTCAGGAGAAGGCATCGGATTCCCTGAAATTGGAATTTCAGCCGGTTTTGAGCTACCACGTAGGTGCTGGGAAATCAAGCCTGAACTTTTTTTTTAATACTTATTTGTAGTGTGTGTGTACATGAGTACTACTGCATGCAGAAGGAGGCCACAGAACAACCTTTGGGTGTTGTTTCTCTCTCCACCATGATGCGGATACCAAGAATTGAACCTAAGGTAGAAAGGCTCAATGAAGTGCTTTTACCATCTCACTGGCCCAGTTTTTTGTTTTATATTACTCTAGGCAAGTTTCTTTAATTCTACCTCAATTTGTTTGTGATGTGGCATCTGCCATATAGACTATATGGTTAAATTGTATGTAAAACCCTTGAGGTCTCAGCGGTGTACAAGTGTGGTTCATGACCTCACAGGGTTCCCATGTGTGTGGGAATGTAAGATGGGAGCTGCAGATAGAGCTCAGTGGTAGAGCACTAATCTAGCATACAGAGTCCTGGGTTCAATCCTGAGTACAACACACTCACCGGTAGGTAGAATCAGTACAGGAATCTGGGCTGGGGGAACACTCAGTGGTTAAGAGCACTTGTCTGCAAGCACGAGAACCCAAATTCGAATCTCTAACACCCAAGAGCCAGGTATGGCTATACCTCAGCATTAGAGGACTGAAATTGGCAATCCCCAGGAACTCACTGGCCAGCCAGCTAAGCAGAACTGCAGTCCACTCTCAGTGAGAGGCCCCATGTCACCCAATATGGCAGAGAACAGTAGAGGAGGACCTCCACTGTCCTGCTCTGGTCTACATGTGCGTGCACCGTGGCCACACAAATACACAAAAAAATACAGAGCTCCCTGCCAAGCCTCAAGTAAAACAGCTTGCTCTTAGCACAAGCAGGGACAAGCATCTCTCAGTCGAAGAAAGCGTTGGGGATACAGTTCTTTAATCACTTCCAGCTGGTCCCAGCCTCCCAAGTGCTGAGCTTTCAGGTACGAATCACGTATAGGCTAGGAACTTAAAATCCAATTTTTGAGGCAAGGAAGATATGACCTGCCTATGGTGACTATGTCATAAGCCAGGTAGACTAGGGGTGCTGAATGGGAGGGGAGCCATGACACCAGACCAGAAGAGGCTTTGGGAAAGAGAGAGCATTGAACCATTTGAAGAATGAACAGGAGATGAGGTGAGAAGGAGGTATTTCGTTGGAGGTTGAAAGCCAAGTGTCACACATGGAGGGATCTATCTCTGTTAAGTATCAGCACATATTGGGTGAGGTGAGATTAGTCAGGTAGGATGACAGGACAGAGGGTTATGTGAAAATGGAACAGTCTTCTTTTGTAGTGTGTGCTAAGAACTCTCTGTCTACCCCAGGCTGGCGCAGACTGGCTCTGAGCTCCTAATCCTCTTCCTGCCTCTGCTTACTGGTCCTGAGATTACAGGTGTTCACCACGTGACACTTCTGGTTCAGGAAAATACTGTCTCACGGTCTGTAGTAGGCTGGAGACGTAACTCAGTGAGCAGGGTGCTTGTTTAACATGGGCCCTGAGTATGACCTCAGAAGTTGCAGTTCATCCTTGGCTACATGGGGTGCAAGTTCAAGGCAGATTTACACTACTTAGACCCGTCTTTTAAAATGTTTTCTTAAGATGAGATATGATGGTGGAGTAGAGGGAGTGGAGTTTACACATATGCAGACATTAGACTGGGGATATGTCATCGGGAGAAATGACATACATAAAATGATTCAGAGATATTTTCTTCTGGAAACTATAAAAATAATTCATACAACGGGGCGTGGTGGCATATGCCTTTCATCCCAGCACTCAGGAGGCAGAGCCAGGTGGATCGCTCTGAGTTCGAGGCCAGCCTGGTCTACAAAGCGAGTACAGGACAGCTAGAGATACACAGAGAAACCTGTCACAAAAAAAAAAACAAAAACAATAATAAGAATTTAAGCAAGGGGCAAGGCCAGAAATGGGAAGGAAGCAAGCACGGGACAGGTCATAATGGCCCTTTGACCTGTATCCTGTAAGCAATGAGAAACTACAGATTTTGAGCCAGATATGGTACATACCTATCATCCTAGCACCTTGGGAGGAGCACTGCAGATGTCACTAGACAGTGGTTTTTAGTCCAGCCTGGGATACAGAGACCTCTCAAAAACAACAACAACAAAAAATTGACTTTGAAATGGGCATGGAGGTTGAAGCAAGAGGATCACAGTTGCTGGTGCTGGAAAGATGCTCACTGTGAAGGCATTGGCTGCCACTGCAGAGGACCTGAGTTTGCTTCCCGCGCCCAAATGTGAGCCTCCTGAAATGGGTCCTGGGCAGGACCTCAGGTCTTCCACTAGAGCAGTCTGTGCTAACCACTGAGCCATACGTCCAGCTTCTGTCTGGCTGTCTTGAGTATGGCACTATATGTACCTCAAGCTGACTTTGAATGGTAGTCATCTCCTATGTATGCCTTCCAAGGGTCACCAGAAACGTCGTAAATGTACAGCCGTTGCACTAAAGGAAATTTGAGTTATTAAATACTTTCACCCCCAGCTCAAGTTGTTAAAATGCTTTTTTGTGTATTTTAGTTAATCTTATAGTTATTGTGGAGTGAATGTAGGCATACACATGCCATGACACGTGTGGAGGTCAGAAAACAACTTTCAGAGGTCACATCCTTCCACCTTTCTGGGTCTTGAGGATCAAACTTGTCATCAGGTTTGGCAACAAGCACTTTACCCACTGACCCATCTTCCCAGTCCACGCTGTTAAATATATTTTGCTTTATTTTATTATTTATTTACTTACTTACTTTGAGGCAGGATCTCACTGTGTATCTCTGGCTGTCCTGGAACTTACTTGTACACCAGGCTGGCCTCCAACTCACAGAGATCCAGCCTCCTGAGTGCTGGGATTAAAGGTGTGTACCACCACACCTTGATCTTTTTTTTTTTTTAATGTTGGTGTGTTGTATGTGCATACTTATTTGCATTACAGATCCCAAGGAGGCTAGAAGATAGCATTGGATCCTCTGGAACTGGACTTACAGGTGCTTGGTGATCCACCTGTCGTTCATTCTGGGAACTGAACTTGGGTCTTCTGGAGGAGCAGCAAATTTTCTTAACCACTCACTGTTTCACCTCTCCAGCCCTTAATGATTTTAAAAGTCATAAAGATGAGATCAGTACACCCTGAGCTGCCTGAGACCCTCTCAAAAAAAGACAAACATGAGCCAAAAAGATGAAAGAAGCCAAGCACAACCTTTATCCCAGCACTTGGGAGGCAGAGGCAGGCTCTGTGAGTTCGAGGCCAGCCTGGTCTATGGATTGAGTTCCAGGATAGCCAGGGCTGTTACATGGAGAAACACTGTCTCCAAAAACAAAAACAAAGCAACAAAAAAGCCAGATTGATGGCTGGGATCTATAATCCCAGTGAAAAGGGAGCCATAGGTAGGAGTATTAATTGGAAGCTTTTTTTTTTTTTTTTTTTTTTTTTTTTGGTTTTTTGAGACAGGGTTTCTCTGTGTAAGAGACCTGGCTGTCCTGGACTTGGTTTGTAGACCAGGCTGGCCTCAAACTTACAGAGATCCGCCTACCTCTGCCTCCCGAGTGCTGGGATTAAAGGCGTGCACCACCACACCCGGCTATTGGAAGCTTTCATATCCAGAAATAATAGGAAAAATCCTGCCTCAGAAACAAGGTGGAAGGCAATACCTACAAGAGAGGTTGTCCGCCAACCTATACATACACACCATGGCGTGCATATGCCCTTAGAAACACATATACACCACATAGAGCACATAGGAAGCTCTGGGCTAGGTCTGGAGGGATGTATCAGTGGGTAGAGTGTTTGCCTACCATGCGTGTATCTGTGCAGTGAATCCCTAGCACTGAATAAAACTGGATGTGGTGGAGAAGTGCATGCCTATAACTCCAGCGTTGGGAAGGCAGAGGCTGGGAGAATTAGGAATGCAAGGTTATCTTGCTGCTGCAGAGTAAGTTTGAGGTCAGTCTGAGACATAGGAGATTCTGTCTAAAAGAAGAGGACTAGGGGCTGGAGAGATGGCTCAGAGGTTAAAAGCACTGGGCTGTTCTTCCAAAGGACCTGGGTTCAAATCTTAGCACCCACATGGCATTTCACTGCTGTCTGTAATTGCCAGACATGCCCCTCTTTAATCCCAGCACTCAGGAGGCAGAGGCAAGTGGATCTCTGTGAGTTCAAGGCCATCCTGATCTATAGAGTTCTAGGACAGCCAGAGATACACAGAGGAACCCTATTTCAAAGAACAAAACGAGAGAGAGAGAAGAGGACTAGAGTCCAGGACAGCCAATGATACACAGAGAAACCCTGTCTCAAAAACAAAAGAACTGGATGATATAGGACAATTTGGTAGTTAAGGAAAGAATGGTTTAGACAGCTGGTGGGTAGTTCATGTTCTTTTTTTTTTTTTTTTTTTTTGAGACAGGGTTTCTCTGTATATCTCTGGCTGTCCTGGACTCACTTTGTAGACCAGACTGGCCTCGAACTCACAGAGATCCGCCTGCCTCTGCCTCCCGAGTGCTGGGATTAAAGGCATGCACCACCACCGCCCGGCTAGTTCATGTTCTTAATCCCAGGAGGCTGAAGCAGGGAGATCACAAACTGAAAGCCAATCTGAACTATCAAGTTTAAAGCCTGCCTAGTATGTATAGGTGTTCAGGGCCTGTATAGACACATTTGATGGAGTGGAAAGGATAAGCACACACTGAAGCTCTTACACAGTGATTGTTCCTCTAAACCTGGGTTGTAAAAGGGAAGGTGCGCATGGACGTGAGCGCCCAGGTGCATGTGGTTCAGTTATTTAGCAGTCTGGCTAAGTAGACATTTGTTGAGTTCTTACTGTGTTCCAGCCTTTCCCAGATGCTCAATTTAGTCTGGGTGGGAAGCCAGCTGAGTAAGAAATTAGTTTTTTTTTTTTTTTTTTTTTTTGGTTTTTCGAGACAGGGTTTCTCTGTATAATAGCTCTGGCTGTCCTGGACTCGCTTTTGTAGACCAGGCTGGCCTCGAACTCACAGAGATCCGCCTGCCTCTGCCTCCCAAGTGCTGGGATTAAAGGCATGCACCACCACCGCCCGGCTAAGAAATTAGTTTTAAGGAGAAGGTGTGGCCTTGCCCTGCCTGTACTCACAGAGTTTATGATTGGAAGTAGGCAAGTGATGGTTGCCCTTCACAGGTCACTGCATTGTTCCTTAAAAGAAGGCTGTAGGTTGAACCCAGGGCCTCACACATCCAGGCAAGTACGTTACCACTGACCTAACCGCCATCCCTGAGAACTCAAATGTCCAAGTTACTAGTTGAATTGGGTAGAAGTTGAGTGGGAAGTTTTAAAAGACTAGCCAGAAAAGGATACAGAAGAGAAGAGGAGCTGAGCAGTGATGGCACACACCTTTAATCCCAGCACTCGGGAAGCAGAGGCAGGCAGATCTCTGTGAGTTCAAGGCCAGCCTGGTCTACAGAGTGATTCCAGGACAGCCAGGACTACACAGAGAAATCCTGTCTGGGGGGAAAAAAAAAGAAAGAAATGGGATAAAGGTCTTTATGACAGATATTTTGAAGACTGCCCCTGTTCTAGTTAGATAAGAGCCTAGGAAGTAATGATAAACAGCTCAACAGAAGTCCTTACGGGGTTAAGGACTAGATGATTCAGAAGTGACAGACACGAGTAACTGGTGAGTAATGGTGTCACTACAATAGTGTTGGAATTTGACACTTAGTTGGATGGTGCTGGGTACTAAGGGACTTGACGTAAGATTGTGAAGCTCAGGATTCATATATCTGAGATTTGTTCTGTTATCTTTGGAAGGTGAGGTTTTGTTTGTTTTGAGAAGGGCTGCCATGGACCTCATAGGTATTTGAAGTTGAACCTCCCCACCCCCACCCCACTCCACTGTTGAAACATACCTTTCCAAACCACAACAGTTTTGTTGGTGGTAGTTTCCCAAGCTTAATTAGTACACAGACACTTTAAAAAAGAAAAGTTAATGGGCCAGAGAGATGGCTCTGGCGTAGAACCCAGGTTCAATTCCCATCACCCACATGGCAGCTTACAACCATCCGTAACTGAAGTTGTAGGAGATCCAACCTCATCCTTGGGCCTTCTTAGGACTTCAGGTTGGACCTGATCTCCAGGTTCTCCCAGCACGCCTCACTCTACCTGTTTCTGGGCATGCTGGTACTCCCTTCCCCCAGAAGTCCTTTCCTACATAACCTGGACAATTTGGGCATGCTTACTCTCTTTTTCCCTGTCTCTCCCTCCCTCTCTGTCTCTCTCTGTGTCTCTCTTTCTCCCTATATTATCCAATAAACTTGCCCCCCCCCCCTTTTTTGTTTTTTCAAGATAGGGTTTCTCTGTGTAACAGCCCTGGCTGTTCTGGACTCGATATGTAGACCAGGCTGGCCTCAAACTCAGAGATCCGAACTCACACGGTGGTGCACACCTTTAATCCCAGAACTCGGGAGGCAGAGGCAGGCGATCTCTGTGAGTTCAAGGCCAGTCTGGTCTACAAAGTAAGTCCAGGACAGTCAGGGCTCTGGCTGTTACATAAAGAAACCCTGTCTCGGGAAAAAAAAAATATGTGTGTGTGTGTATGTATGTATGTTGGAACAGCCACAGTGTGGCATGCTTCTGTAATTCCAGTCTAAGGATAGATGAAGTAGAAGCAGTTCAGGGTCATCTTCAGTCACATGGCAAATTCAAATCAGCCTGGGCTACGAGAACCCACATAAAAACAGGATGGAAATCCAAGTGACTAGGAAACTGTGTTTGCCCATGCTTACAGGATGGGTACAAATTGAGCAGTAAATTAGTCTAAATTTCCCCAAATTTGTAAGACTTTCTGCTTTCATGCAAAAAGCAGAGCAGAAGGGAAGTGAGGGGCTGGGCGGTCTTGGGGAAAGGCCTCTCCCTCTGAGGAACTGAGAAACCTGAAGGAATGAAGCTGCAATTTCCTCCTGCAGGAGACACTGATAACCTCGGCCCCACCCACATGGAAATATTTAGACCTCACAGCTTTGCCAGCCTCGGGTAAATGAGGCTTTGGCTTGGGGCCAATTGTACATGTTCTCAGTTGGGTGCTGTGGTAGGTGTGACTAATCCCAGCTACTACAGCAGTTGAGGCAGTTATCTAACTAGCACTGAATCCTTTTGTTATTAGATATACTTACTTTGTTTGCTTTTTTGTCTGTTTCAGGTTTTTCGAGACAGGGTTTCTCTGTGTAATCGCCCTGGCTGTTCTGGACTCACTTTGTAGAGAAAGCTGGCTTCAAACTCACAGAGATCCGCCTGCCTCTGCCTCCCGAGTGCTGAGATAAAAGGTGTGCGCCACCACACCCGGCAATGTGCTTATTTTGTGTGTATGAGTGTTCTGCCTGCAGGGATGTACGTGCACCACATGTGTGCCTGGTGCATGGAGGTAAGGAGAAGGGTTGTGGCCCACACCATGTGGATGCTGGGAACCAAATCTGGGTCCTCCCTGCAAGATCAAGACCTGCTCTTAATGGCCAAACCATCTCTCCAGTCCCAAACATTAATCCTTTTTTGTTTGTTTGTTTAAATGACTTATTTATTCTTATTGTATGTACATTCCTGTTTTACCTGCATGAGGGTGTCAGATCTGTTAGAACTGGAGTTACTGACAGTCGTGAGCTGCCACATGGGTGCTGGAAATTGAACCTGGGTCCTCTGGAAGAGAAGTCAGTGCTTAACCACTGATCCATATCTCCAGCCCCCAAACACTATTTTATTTTATTTCATTTATTCATTTAAAAAACATTTTTTTCGCTGGGCGGTGGTGGTACACGCCTTTAATTCCAGCACTTGGGAGGCAGAGGCAGGCCTCTGTGAGTTCAAGGCCAGCCTGGTCTGCAAAGCGAGTCCAGGACAGCCAGAGCTGTTATACAGAGAAACCCTGTCTCAAAAAACCAAAAAAAGAGAATCAGTCTTGTGATTTGCCCGCTCTTGATTTATGATACCTGGCTCCCCCATACCTTTTGTCATCTTTGCTATGCTGAACTACATCACAATAAGTAGAACTTCTACCCACTCCTCAAAGATTTAAAAAGCTCAGGCCTTTCCTTTGTTCTGGGGCTTTTGCTTAGGTAGCTGAGATACTCTGAAAGCTCTCTGAAGAGGGTCTCTGCCCTCACCCACCCCATGCCACCCACATGGTGGTGCTCAATCATGCCCACACCCCCACCTCTCATTATCACTCATTTATTTATTTGTTTGTTTGTTTGTTTCAAGACCCTGTTTCTTTGGTTAGTCCTGACTGCTCTGGACTCACTTCCTAGACCAGGGTGGCCTCGAACTCAGAGATCCAACTACCTCTGCCTCCTGAGTTCTGGGATTAAAGGTGTGTGCCACCATGCCCAGCTTCTTTTTTTTTTTTTTTTTTTTTTTAAAGCAAGGATCTCCCTGTGGGGGCTGGAGAGATGGGTCAGCAGTTAAGAGCACTGGTTGCTTTTCTAAAGGACTAGGCTTCAAATCCTAGCACCCACATGGCAGTGAGTTCCTGGAGAGATAGGGCTGTTATACAGAGAAACCCTGTCTTGAAGGAAAAAAAAAAACTCCCTATGTAGCCCTTGATGGTCTGGAACTTGCTATGTAGACCAGGCTGGCCTGTATAGATCCACCAACCTCTGCCTCCCCAGTGCTTGGATTAAAATCATGTATCACCATGCCAAGTCTTCATTCTTTTTTTTTTTTTTTTTTTTGGTTGTTTCAAGACAGGGTTTCTCTGTGTAGCCCTGGCTGTCCTGGACTCACTTTGTAGACCAGGCTGGCCTCGAACTCACAGAGATCCGTTTGCCTCTTCCCCCCCCCCCCCCCCC
>CAJQZJ010016855.1:6549015-6600131 GCA_907164525.1 Lophiomys imhausi | reverse complement strand
CCCCCCCCCCCCCCCCCCCCCAGTGCTGGGATTAAAGGTGTGCGCCACCACGCCCGGCTCCAGCCCTCTTGATTAAGGGGAAAACCAAGAAAATTACAGCTGTCAATTGGTGGTCTTGGATATTTTTATTACATCTTTATTTACTTATCTTTTTTTTTTTTCGAGACAGGGTTTCTCTGTATATCTCTGGCTGTCCTGGACTCACTTTGTAGACCAGGCTGGCCTCGAACTCACAGAGATCCGCCTGCCTCTGCCTCCCAAGTGCTGGGACTAAAGGCGTGCGCCACCACCGCCCGGCTTATTTACTTATCTTGCATGCGTGTGTGCGTGTGCGTTTGTGTGTGTGTGTGTGTGTGTGTGTGTGTGTGCGCGCGCATGTGGCAGAGTACAGCTTTGGGGAGTTAGTTCCCATCCTCCACCATGTGGGCCCCAGAGGTTGAACTGCAGTCTGGGAGTGACCTTAAGGGAGGTGACCTTACCCTGAGCTGTTTGACCTTTGCTTATGTTTTTAACTACAGCCAAAACTCAGATAACAGGATTTTAAACACCAAAGTGGGTTGCAGTGCTCCACACATGTAATTCCAACACTTGGGAGGTATAAGCAGGAAACTCAAGAATTCCAAGAATTCCTTGGCTACAGGGAATCTGAAGCCAATCAGGGCTGCATGAAACCCTGGAGAGAAAAAGAGAAATTCAAGCATCAACAGACCTATGAGGGAGGTTTTTTGGTTTTTGGCAGAGACAACATACTATGACTAAAGCTACCCATGTGGATACTAACTCAGCTGCATAACGGAAAGTTCTGGCATCATTCAGTCATCATTTCAAAATGATTTTATGACTAGGAAAATCTGAGTCATTCTCCAGCTTCCTCTGCTGTTTCTGCATCACTTCCTCTTCTGTTGGCCCAAACCCTGGAGAAATACCACTGATGGGTGTGGCAGATCATGCCTGCAGGCCAGGCTACTTACAAGGGGAGGCAGGGGAACAACTTGAACCCAGGAGCCTGAGATCTGCCTGGGCAACACAGTGAGATCTGGGAGGAGAACAGGGTGTTGGAGTTCAGACCCAAGACAACAAGCAGCTGAGGTGTCTATTTAAAACACCAAAGCTAGCCGGGCGTGGTGGCGCACGCCTTCAATCCCAGCACTTGGGATGCAGAGGCAGGCGGATCTCTGTGAGTTCGAGGCCAGCCTGGTCTACAAAGCAAGTCCAGGACAGCCAGGGCTGTTACACAGAGAAACCCTGTCTCGAAAAACCAAAAACACCAAAGCTGACCTGGCCTCCAGGTTCTCCCAGCATCCTCAGTCCCTTCCTGAACTTTCCAGCCCTGGGGCTTTCTCTCCCCCAGAGGCTTTTCACTATATAATCCAGACATTGGTTCTCTCTGCAAGGAGATGCTCTTTCTTTCTTCCTGTCTTACTTCTCTGTCTCCCTGTCTGCATGCTGACTTCCCTGGTCCCTGTTCCTTGGGACCGGTGAACCCGCCCTCTGGAGAGCTGCCCCCAATAAACCTGCCTTTATACTTTAATATGGCTTGAATTGGCTCATTTCATCAGTGGAGAAAACCTATCACAGGGAAAGGAAGGGGAGGAGAGAAGACAGAAGGGGAACTCCTGTGGCTCAGTGACACCATGCTTGCCTGGCATTCATTAGTCGCTAGGCTTAATTCCCAACACCACAGCTAGGGACTGCTTGGGATGTGTCTCAGTTGGAGGAGCTTTTTCGTAACACACAGTCTCCTGTGCCACACAACTGGAGAGGTGGTACATGACTATAATCTCAGCACTCAGAAGGTGGGGGCAGCTGAACTCAGTTTAGCTACATAGTGAGTTCTAGGCCAGCCTGAACTAACTGGTCTCTGCCTCGGATGAAATAAAATGAGACAATAAAAGGAATATCCTCAGGGTATGGTGGTGCATGCCTTTAATCCCAGCACTTGGGAGGCAGAGGCAAGCAGATCTCTGTGAGTTCAAGGCCAGCCTGGTCTACAAAGCTAGTCCAGGACAGCCAGGGCTATTACACAGAGAAACCTTGTCTTGGGGAAAAAAAAAAAGGAATCTCCAAAATTACAGGATTTGAGAATTTAGGAACTAGTGGGGTGTTAGAGCTCACCGAGTTCTATGCAGTCACTACAAGTGATGTAAACAAGATTGAGAAATCACTGCTTTTTTGTGGCTGCATGGCCTCTGTCACGTAGCTCCTCCTAAATCCAGACCCTCTCCTCTAGGACAGCTGACTTTTTAAAAGATTTTCATTATTTTAATCATGTGCAGGTGTGTGTGTCTATGTTGGGGTATATACACATGAGTGCAGGTGCCCTAGGAGGCCAGAAGAGGGCACATCAGATTCTGTGAGCTTGAGTTGCAGGTGGTTGGGAGACAGCAGATATCTGTGCTAGGAACCAAACTGAAAGTCCTCTGGAAAGAGCAGGAAGTACTTTTAACCACTGAGCTCTCTCTTCATCCCCTGACTGAGTTTTTTTTTTTTTTTTTGAGACGAGGTCTTGCTGTACAGCCCTGGCCTAGCAACAATTGTCCTGCCTCAGCCTCTGGGTGCTAGAATCATGGGTGTCCATCATCATACCTCAGTTGTGAGTGAACCCCAATTAAATGTTGTAGAAACTGACTCCAGATAGTCCTCACTTGACCACAAGCTGTACCCTACTCAAAATGCTGAGGCAGGAGGATCACAAACAAAAAACAAAACCAAGGAAAAAAGAACAAAAGAAGGAGAGAAAGAAGCCAGGCCTGAGCTGGGCGTGGTGGTGCACGCCTTTATTCCCAGCACTTGGGAGGCAGAGGCAGGTGGATCTTTGAGAGTTCGAGGCCAGCCTGTTCTACAAAGTCAGTCCAAGACAGCCAGAGCTGTTACACAAAGAAACCCTGTCTCGAAAAACCAAAAAAAAAAGAAGAAGTCAAGCCTGGTGGGTCACACTTTTAATCCCAGCACTTGGGAGGCAGAGGCAGGTGGATCTCTATGAGTTCGAGGCCAGTCTGGTCTACAAATCGAGTCCAGACAGCCAAGGCTGTTACACAGAGAAACCCTGTCTCAAAAACCAAAAAATAAAAATTTAAAAAGGGGGGGGGACCACATAGACCAGCACCTTTACTCAGCTCAGCTGGAGTTTATTTTTTTAATAATTTATTTATTTTTATTTTATGTACATTGGTGTTTTGACTACATGTGTTTCATCAGATTGTTTGGAACAGGAGTCACAGTTGTGAGCTGCCATGTGGGTGCTGGGATTTGAACCCGGGTCCTCTGGAAGAGCAGTCAGTGCTCTTAACCACTGAGCCATCTCTCCAGCCCCCTCAGCTGGGGTTTATTAGTCTTCTGAGCAACATTATTTTTGCTCTGAGGGCTGCCCTATGCCTTTCAAGATGTTTCCTAACATCTCTAACTCAGCCAGCCGGCCACACCTGTAACCCCAGTACCGAGGAGGCAGAAGCAGGATTGCTGAGTTTGAGGCTAGCCTGGACTACATACTACCAAGTCATCCAGGGCTGCCGGACACAAGCCTGTCTCCAGAAAAGGGAGAACCACCCACAAATGCTATCAAACACTGCCAAATGCCCCCTGGAGTTTCCTAGTGACAACTGACTTGTGGACAGAAGACTTGGCTTTAGCCCTGAGTCTCAGAAGCCGGCCTCTCTTCCCACTTCCTCAGCAGCTACCACAGAGGCAGGAGGGAATCTGCCAGGACTGCAGAAATGGCTCCCTGGTTAAGAGCTCTGACCACTGTGCTAGAGGAACAGGGTTTAATCCCAGCACCCACATGGCAACTCATGTCTGTAACTCCAGTCCCAGGGGACCCAATGCCCTTTTCTGACCACTGTCTCCCATTTTTTTTGTCCCCTCAGTAGGTGGCCTCGAAAGTGGCACCTGGGGTGAAAATGGGAAGCCACAGCCTCTGCCCTTCCTCTTGCTCATGAAGGGGATCCCCCAGCTGGATAAAAGTTTACATAATTGGTAAAAATAACACAAAACATTTGCAAACTTAGCTTTACCTGTGAGTGCTATAAATCAAGGTCAGGACCTTGAGCCCCTTCTGGGCTGGGGTACAGAGGTAATAGCTTAGCAAACAGTGCTTGCTAAGTCTGGAGCCCACCTGTGATCCCAGCACTGAGGACAATGAGGAAGGAGGGTCAGGAATTTACAGCTAGACTAGACTACATGAGATGCCATCTCCTCCCCTCTTAAAAAAAAAAAAAAAGACTAAAGAATGAGAGAGTGTCCTGAGGCCCTGAGTTTGATCCTCAGAACCAGCAAATTAAAAGCAAAGCTTTTCTAGCCACACAGTGGTGACACATCTTTAATCCCAGCACACAGGAGGTAGAGGCAGGCGGGTCTCTGTAAATTCAAGATCAGCCTGATCTACAGATCAAATTCTAGGACAACGGAGGCTACACAGAGAAACCCTGTCTCAACAACAAATGGGCTGGAGAGATGACTCAGCTGTTAAGAGCACTGTCTTCCAAAGGACCCAGGCTCAAAACAAAGAAAAATCAAAACAAAAAAAGGAGACTGCCTTTGGTTGGCAGATAGACGGAGATTTTTTTTCTTTCTTTCTTTTTAAGAAAGAAAAGATGATGGGTCACCATAGCCAGCAAGATTTTTGTTGTTTTGTTTCTGACCTTTGAAGGTCAGAGAACACCTGAGGGATGGGGCTCTCTCCTTGTCCTGTGGGTCCCTGGGATCAAACTCAGATCAAGCCTGTTGGCAGGCGAACACTGAGCCATCTTTCAGTGTTTCTGAATGTATTTTTTCACTAGCACCACTCATTCATTATAGGTCCCTGTCATTTTGCTCTCTTTCTGATTTTTGTTTTTGTTGTTGTTTTGGGTTTTTTTTTTTTTTTTGGTTTTTCGAGACAGGGTTTCTCTGTGTAACAGCCCTGGCTGTCCTGGACTCGCTTTGTAGACCAGGCTGGCCTCGAACTCACAGAGATCCGCCTGCCTCTGCCTCCCGAGTGCTGGGATTAAAGGCATGCGCCACCAGGCCCGGCTCTGTTTTGTTTTTTTTGAGACAGGGTTTCTCTGTGTAACAGCCCTGGCTGTCCTGGACTCGCTTTGTAGACCAGGCTGGCCTTGAACTCACAGAGATCCATCTGCCTCTGCCCCACAAATGCTGGGATTAAAGGCGTGCGCCACTACGCCCCGCCCCACTTGTTTTGTTTTTAACTTGTTTGGTTATTTTGGTGTTTGAGACAGGATCTCATGTAGCCCAGGCTGGCCTCAGGGTCGTTATGTAATGCCACAAGGTGACCTTGGGCACCTCATCCTTTGCCTCTCAAGTGCTGGGAATACAGGCATGAGTCACCACTCCTAGCACCAGCATTTGTTTTTGTTTTGTTTCTGAGAGACAGAATCTCTGTGTTGCTTAGGCTAGCTTTGGATTTAGAATCCTGTCTTCAGAATGTGGAGTTTACAGGTGTGTGCCAGTACAAACACCCAGAACATTATCTGACTACTGTATTTCAGTAGACTCCTTTTTTTTTTTTTTTTTTGGTTTTTCGAGACAGGGTTTCTCTGAATATCTCTGGCTGTCCTGGACTCACTTTGTAGACCAGGCTGGCCTCGAACTCACAAAGATCCGCCTGCCTCTGCCTCCCAAGTGCTGGGATTAAAGGCGTGCGCCACCACCGCCCGGCAGTAGACTCCTCTTTTATTCCTTTGCCTCCAGTCCCTTCTGTGCTTCACCCTAACCCCACAATTAGAGTAATGAAACTGAATTAGAGCATACATGGTTGTATTTAGTGTCATGTTTCCCTACTGCCTACAAGAGTCCAAATCAATAGTAGCCTAGTGGGACAGCACTGGAGGCAGAAGAATTAATTAGCTCAGGGCTAGCCTCAGTTACACAGCAAGTTCAAGGCCAGCCTAGGCTACATATGACACTGTCTTTAAAACTTTAAAAGGGGCTGGCAAGATAACTAAGGGGTTAAGCTAGCATTCTGCTTTCCCAGAGGACCCAAGCTCAGTTTCCAATCCCTACATCAGGTGGCTCACAAACCTCTGAGTTCTGAATTCACCTGCACTCATGTGCACATACATACAATTAAAAATAATATTTTTATGAGTATCAGCTCATATAATGACTATACTTCCAGAATATGACAGGCTAGGCAGGAAGATGGCCTCCATTTGGAGGCCAACCTGGGCAAAACTCTCTCTTCCATAGATCTTTCCTCCACATCACCTCACGCAAATGAATTTCATTTCCAACATTTACGTTGTTGATGCCTCCTGTATTCCCCATCTCACATTGTGGTTACTTGTTCATGATTAAAAGTCCTCTACAGTGCCAGGCGTCATGGCTTGCGCACCCTTTAATCCCAGCACTCAGGAGGCAGAAGCAGGTGGATCTCTGTGAGTTCAAGGACAATGTGGTCTACAAAGTGAGTCCAGGACAGCCAGGTATACAGGTATACACAGAGAAACCCTGTCTCAAAAAACCTAAAAAAAAAAAAAAAAGACAGAAAAAAAAAGTTCCTTACAGAAATATTTCTTAGTCACTACAACTGCAAAATGCTTCTTTCCATAGTCTCTGCTACATCCTATAAGACTATGATTCTAGATTCTGCCTTCAAGCAATCATTTGGTTCCCTATCCCCTTATGTAATTGTGATTTAGTGTTTATATATTTAAGCTGGTCAGTAGTGGCGCATCCTTTAATCCCAGCAGTTGGGAGGCAGAAACAGGTGGGTCTCTGTGAGTTCCAAGACAGCCAGGGCTACATAGAGAAACCCTGTCTCTAAAAATCAAAAATAAACAATAAAAATACGGATTTAATGCACGTGTGGAGGTCAGAGACAACTTTTAGGAGTCAGGTCTATTCCACCATGTGGCTTCCGGGATGGAGCACAGGCCCTCAGATTTGGCACTCATCTTTGCTCCCTGGGCTGTCATCTCCCCAGTTCCTACTTTTGTTCCAAGTTCTGGAATTGAAGGTATACAGCCACTTTACAGGGTTTTATGTTAGCTGAGCACTCTACCAATGAAGCCACAGTCGCAGTTTGCAGTTTTCATTTCATTTTGGGGTTTTTTTGTTTGTTTGTTTGAGACAGGGTCTCATCATATAAGCCATTTAACTCTGGCTGGCTTGGAGCTGCCTATGTACACCAGGTGTATTAGGTTCTCATTGTAAAACACCATGACCAAAAAGCAACATGGGAGGGAAAGTATGCTTGCTTCTACATTACTTCTCCTCACTGAAGGACATCAGGACAGGAACTCAAACAGGCAGGAATCCAGAGGCAGGAGCTGGTGCAGAGGCCATGAGGGGTGCTGCATACTGGCTTGCCCCTTGTGGCTTGCTCAGCCTGCTTTCTTATAGAACCCAAGACCACCAGCCCAGGGACGGGATGGCCTCGCCCACAATGGGCTGAGCCCTGGGAATTAAAGGCTAGCGCACCAAGACCAGCTTGGGAAGGCACGCTCTCTACCAACTGAGTTATACCCTTAACCATCATTTTAATTTTTAGACAGCAAGCTTATTATGTAGCCAAGAATGTATGACCTTTAACTTCTTAGATTCCTGCCTCTGTCTCCCAGGGCTGGGCAAGCACTCTGCCAACTGAGCTACAGGCCCAGCCACCATAAATGATTCATTTTAGACTTCATTACTTGTGTGGGGGCAGGGAGCTGGGCTCTTATGGATGCCAGAGGAAAATGCTGTGAAACGGCTTGCTCCTTCCACCGTTAGGTGGGTTCTGGGTACTGAACTCAGGTCTTCAGACTTGGTTTCAGTAGCAGGAGCCTTTCATCAGCTGAGCCTTTTCACAGAACTCACATAAAAAACTCCTTAATAGTGGTCCATGAAGGGTCCTCATTTTGAAACACTGAGGCTCATAGCAGAAAAAAAGACACGGAGAAGGGTGTGGTGGCGCACGCCTTTAATCGCAGCACTCCGGAGGGAGGTAGAGGCAGGCGGATTTCTGAGTTCAAGGCTGACCTGGTCTACAGAGTGGGTTCCAGGGTAGCCAGTCATGTTACATGGACAAACCATGTCTTGAAAAACAAAACAAAAACAAGAAAAGAAAGAAAAATAATGCAGGTTTCCAACAGTGTGCTCCTATTTACTCCTGTCTTTTAAAAATCCCCCCACCCCGATTTCTAAGGGAATCAATGGTTAAGAGTGGTATAGTACATGGGGCTGGAGAGATGCCTCAGCGATTAAGAGCCCTGGCTGCTCTTCCAGGTGTCTCGGGTTCAGCTCCCAGCAACCAAAAGGAGGCACACAACCACACAAAAAAAAAAAAAAAAAAAAAAAAATTTAAACAGTGCAAGCCTGTCCTGCTAGTACCAGAAAGGCCGAGGCAGGACTGCCTAATGTAAGCAGCAGGCGCTCCCGAGCAGGAACTCTTTCCAGGGAAGCTCAGCACTTGGCCAGCAGGGCCCAAGGTTGGACGTCCTTAGGACGTAAATGTAGAACCCGCGAGCCAACCTCAGGACCCCTCGCGCCCCCAGCCGGAAGCGTTAGGAAAACCGCGAGAGCAAGCCGGCCGGAAGAGCCGCCGGCCGGTGCCCCGCCCAGCTCTCCGGAAATTCCCTCCCCTTTTCCCTTTTACGGGAAATTTGCGCTTGCGTCAGAGCGGCCCTAAGGCGGCGGCAGGGGACGGCCTACCGCACTCCTGACTTCCGCCTGCCTCGAGTCGGGAGTCGCGGCCTTCCCCGCTCTCGTCCCCTGAGCCTGCGGCGTCCCACCGACCATGTTTGGCCTGCGGAGAAACGCTGTGATCGGCCTGAACCTGTACTGCGGCGGCGCCAGCCTCGGCGCGGGCGGTGACTCTCCGGCAGGGGCGCGCCTGGCAGCCGAGGAGGCCAAGGCGCGGCGCGAGGGGGGAGGGGAGGCCGCTCTGCTGCCCGGCGCGCGGGTGGGCGCGCGGCCGCCGCCCGTGGGTGCCGAGGACCCCGACGTCACCGCGTCGGCGGAGAGGCGGCTGCTCCGGGCGCCCGGCCTCCTCGCCGTGCCGCCTGAGGAGATGGCCGCCGCCGCCATCATGTCTCCCGAGGAGGAGCTGGACGGCTGCGAGCCGGAGGCGCTCGGCAAGCGCCCGGCCGTGCTGCCCCTGCTGGACCGCGTGAGCGAGGCGGCCAAGAGCTCAGGCGCCGCCGGCTCGCTGCCCTCCACGCCGCCCTCGGCCGAGGAGGAGGAGGAAGACGACGAGCTGTACCGCCAGTCGCTAGAGATCATTTCGCGCTACCTGCGGGAGCAGGCGACGGGCTCCAAGGACTCGAAGCCCCTGGGCGAGGCTGGCGCGGCGGGCCGGAGGGCGCTGGAGACCCTGCGGCGCGTGGGCGACGGCGTGCAGCGCAACCACGAGACGGCCTTCCAGGGTAAGCGGCGCCCGGGGCGGGGCGGGCCGTGCCGTGCGGGAAGAGCCGGAGCTTGGCTCCGCAACCGGAATGTTCTGGCCGTGAGTCATGGTTTCCGCCCATCTGGCCTTCGGTTCAAAGGCCGGAAAGGGTGGGATGTCAGTGTCCGCGTGGGGTCCGCCCGAGTTCTCTAGGGCCGGGAGAGCCCAGTCCCCTCGCCGTGGGTGGGCAGGGGGGTCGTGCCCGCCTGTAGACAAAGGAGACCATGAGGTGGCGTGCTTTTCTCCTTCCCAGGCATGCTTCGGAAACTGGACATCAAAAACGAAGACGACGTTAAATCTTTTTCTCGAGTGATGGTGCATGTTTTCAAAGATGGCGTAACAAACTGGGGCAGGATTGTGACTCTTATTTCTTTTGGTGCCTTTGTGGCCAAACACTTGAAGAGCATAAACCAGGAAAGCTGCATCGAACCGTTAGCAGAAAGTATCACAGATGTTCTTGTAAGGACAAAACGGGACTGGCTTGTCAAACAAAGAGGCTGGGTAAGTTTGTCTTACGGTTTAAAGGGGCAGTGGAATGGAAATGGGGTGCAGGGTTTTGTGAAGGTGGAGGCACCTAAAAGTTTTTACAGTGCTCCTCCCTGGCTTCATTCAGATTTATCCATCTCTGGTTGCTTGTCGTTGGTCGTTGTAAGTCACAGGTCCAGAGAAAAAGTGATCATGACGGTCTTGAATTGTACCAAAAGGTCTTGTATTCTGTAGGTGGTTCTTCTAATTCAGTTGGATAATCTTCAGAGCAGTGGATTCAAACCGTGAAGAAGTAAGAGTCACCTGTGATGACTAAATTACATTCCCAGTGGACCCCTCATTTTAATCAAATGGATACGGGGTAGAGCCTGCATTTTAGAAGTTAATACCCTAAGAGCTCTGGTGTAAGGTGTACTCGTAACCTCGGTAGGAATCGCTGACCCATGGGGAAATAATAGAGGGAGATCTAAAGAGTGGTTAGGATTTCTGTCTTTTATCTGAATGACTGGGGCTCTCATTCTTTTATTTAGATTGTGCTAAAACGATTGAGGTGCACTACAATTGGCTTGCTGTAAAGTTTAACTGTTGTGAGTGGTAACTCACTGAGAAGAACTCAGAAATCTCTTCTTTTGCAACCCAGAAATAGATAATAATCGGCTCACCATTGTTTTGGGGATATTTTAATTCACCCTTTCTCTGTATTTAGTGTTACAACGGCAGAAACCCATACTTGAAAAATGTGCTTTTCTTTTTTGTTTTCTAGGATGGGTTTGTGGAGTTCTTCCACGTACAGGACCTAGAAGGCGGCATCAGAAATGTGCTGCTGGCCTTTGCGGGTGTTGCTGGCGTAGGGGCTGGCCTGGCATATCTAATAAGATAGCCTTGTAAGTGCAATAGGGGACTCTTAACTCCAGCCACCAAACTACATGCTTCTGTGAACAGATGTATTTATGAAGTTGGACTTGAAGCTGCCCAGGCTTTAACAATCCAGCAATTCTACTCTAGCAACGTAGCCAGAAAGAAAGCAAGTGGCTACAGGATTGTGGCTAACAGGAATAAATACATGGGAAAGTGCTCGCTCTTGAAGAGTTACTGTCTGAAAGAAGCAAAGTTCACTCTCAGCAGACTTTGGGAGGCCATGGAGAAGGACTTGTAGATTGAATGAAAGTGGGTGAATGGAAAGATTGATTTCCTTGTTTAGATTTAGAGTGGCCAGTCTTCAGGCTAGTCATAGCGTTCACTAAATACACAGAATCCATGACTCTGTAGTGTTGAAGAGGAGCACTAACGATGGTGGTGAGCTGTGTGAAATGGATTTTTAAGCTACAAGTAACCAGACTATGACTAGAAGCCTGCAGTTCTGTACAAGAATGTGAAGGGAGGCATGATTCTCGACAGAGTCCAAGTGCTCAGACCTTAGACCGGTCTCCTTTGGCTTGGCCTGGATGATTCTTGTTCATTGCCCTAGTTATGGCCAAAAGTACTTGACTTAAGGTTCACTAATTAGTTACAAAACTGAAATAGCCTCAATTTTTAAGAGAAACCGCTTATAAAATGTATTTGTCTGTAAAAATGTATATATTTTTACAGAAAGTCTATTTCTTTGAACATAAAAAGGGGAGTCTCTGATTTAGTTTTTTTCCATACCCTTTTGAAATTTGCAACTAGTCTAGTTCGAAATATATTTCTTACAGCTTTTTGAAACTTCATGATCAGTTCTAGAGTATATACAGAACCTGTGTGTGTGGACTGGTTGTAAGACAGATCAGATTCATAACTATGCAGGCTTAATTTACCAATTGATTTTGTATTTAAGGATCACAGATAGATGTAAGACATTTGATCCCCTGTTGACTTACTAAGTTGTAAAGTTTGGGAACAGGCTACACTCTTAACCATGGTGCTATTAACAGGGTTTACTTGTTTAACACAAGTTTAAGCCTGGTGGTATCAATAAAACAAATACGTATTTCTTTTCTACTGATATTGCCAACCTTTGTTTTGAATTTCTGTATTGGTCTCTAGATGTCCCATCTGTTGTATTGAATTAACCTTTACTTCCTCTCCTTTACATACTGGCTTGTTTGTTATGGTCCCTCTGTTCCCCCTACAGATACAATCAAAGTCTACATTTCCTCCCTGGACTCTTTACTTACCATTTTAGTTCTCTGCATTAGAACCTCCATCCTTATCCCTAGAACTGGTAACCTAAGTAATCTCCCTCCAGACCTGTCATTCGTAGGAATTTCTCTAGTTAGAGGGTAGTAGTACTTAAATTTTGAGCCCTGTGACCCACAATAACAGGTATGGGCATTCTTGGATTGGCATCTTCTCTATTGTTACTTTGTCCTATTTAGACTAGAAAATCATTGAAAGTCCCCTTGGGTTTTATTAAAGCCTTGGATATATAAAGGACACTGGTAAACTGAAGGTGTTTGAATTAAGGTCATTAGAAAACTAGCTTCAGAAGCCGGGCAGTGGTGGCGCATGCCTTTAATCCCAGCACTTGGGAGGCAGAGGCAGGCGGATCTTTGCGAGTTCGAGGCCAGCCTGGTCTACAAATTGAGTCCAGGACAGCCAGGGCTACACAGAGAAACCCTGTCTCGAAAAACCAAAAAAAAAAAAAAAAAGAAAACTAGCTTCAGAATGTGACCTTTAGTCAGGGCTGCAGATAAAAATAGGCATGAATCAATGACTAAGAATGTAATGGGGAAGAAATGCCCTGACTGTCCATCTCAACCATAAGGTCATCTTGCTGGAGCTATTTGTACCCATGTGTTTATCCTTCTTGATGCATAAATTGCCTATTTATGTTTATCTCTTTTGACCTAAAAAGCACTTTATATAGTTTAATTAGCCTCTAGGTTAGCCTCCCATATCCAGTCATGGAAGTTTTGTTTACTAAGAGCCTGACTTCCCAGCTCACTGGGTGTGAGTGCTGAAGTACAGACAGGATCTTAGTAGGTTATTGTAGGTGCAGGGCCATGAAGACTTGGAGAGCCCCAGTGGCTGGGGAAAGGGAGTGATTTAGAGGGAGAAGAGGCACGTGGTCTTGAGTGCTGACTAGCTGAAAAGTTGAGGCACATCCTCCAGAGTAGAGGGGAGGGGCTGTTTGGAAAGATGGCTCAGCAGACTCTGTCTACACTTCTCTCAGGGAAAACATTCTTCAAGCATCAATCATCCTTGTACATTCTGCCTGGGGTGAACACCTTTGGTAGAGCAGCTAGCATTTTTTAACAGCTGTTCCCAAGAGTTAGGACCAACTGCAAGTTAATGTGGGCTGTAAAAAAATGTTTCCCTAATTTCTGTTTCTTCTGAGGAAAAAAAAAAATAAACCTTTTTTTTCCCCCAAAGTAAGGTGTGGAGTGGGTCTTTCCTTATCGCCGTCTTAAATGCAAGTCTTTTAGGGAAGTCCACTGAGCAAATACGTAGTGTAGCCAAATTAAAAGCAAAAGTCACAAACTTGATTTGCCTTGTAACAAAGGAATGTTGTGCCTGTAATTCAAATTTAAAGTCTTGTGTTTAATGTTTTGCTGCTTCGTTATGTACTTTTTTGGGTGGTAGTGAATGGTTTTTTGGTTTCTTTTCAGACAGTCAAAATAGCCCAGGCTGGGCAATCTTAAAACCCTGATCTCCGCACGCCTTTAATCCCAGTGCTTGGGAGGTAGAGGCAGGTGGATCTCCAAGAGTTCAAGGCCAGCCTGGTCTACAAACCGAGTCCGCGCTAGCAAAGGCTACACAGAAACCCTGTCTTGAAAACAAAACAAAAAAAAAAACAAAACCCTCTGATCTTAGCACCACCCCTGGCTTTCTTATTGACAGATTTTTTGTATCTTAAATTCACTAGCCAAGGTTGACCTTGAACGTCTCATGCTCAGGCCTTCTCATCTGGTGTTCCTGCTCTATTTTAACTGGGATTATGGGTGTGTGCTCACTGTAGTGTTATCCCAAACCTGTCCCTGCAGGGACTGTACTTGGACAAAGGAGCTCTCCCCTCCCAGCCCCAAGTGCAAACTCTCTCCTTGAGTTACCAAGTATCAGTGTACGTGAAAACAGATTTTATCACCTGGAGGTCAGTTCACATTGGAAGTCAAGGTTTTTGTTTTTTAATGTGGAAGTGTTCACACAAGAAATGACTCCATACACACATGCACACACCCTTTTTGAGATGAACAGGATTAATCACCTGAGGTTTTTACTAGTTTCTGGTATCAGTCAGTACCCCTTCCAAGAAGGAGGTGAGAACAAGCCAGTTTGAAGAACTATCCTGCCTTTGTTGTCAAACACCTTGAAAGGGAGCTGAGTCACTGTGGAAATGTGCAAATTTGAGGTTTGCATAACTGGTTTTCTGCCACAAACAACAAATGCTAATCATGCAAACAGAATCCTGTTTCTTGTACTCAATTTTGTCTGTTTAAATGTCTGCCCCGTCTTCCTTAAATGTCTGCCCCCTCTTCCATGATTTTTATCGCCAGATGACAGTAACTTTATTGTGAAGCTGCTTTGCTGGGAATAGTGACTCCTGCCCACAGTCCCATCACTTGGGCTTGGGCTGAGGCAGAAGTATTCCCTGGAGTTCAAGGCCAATGAGGGGTGTGTAGTGGGGGAGAGGAGCTGGAGAGATGGTTCTGCAATTCAGAGTAACTGGGCTTCCAGAGGGCCTGAGTTCAATTCTCAGCACCCATGTAAGGCAACTCAGTCACCTGAGTAAAGCACCAGGTCTGATGCTCTTTTCTACCTTGTGCCCTGTTCACACACATTCTCACAAAGGGAAAGAAAAGCAACCCGTTTCTTGTGAATGTGGTTCCATGGTTGTGCACACAAGGTCTGGAGTTTGATTCCTAGGACTGAAAAGGCAGAGCTGTATACAAGTGTGTCCCCTTATCAGAAGCGTTAGGACAGTGGCACCCAAGGAAGAATAGGACTTACTAGATGCTAAATGTAGCTGGCTACCTGTGAGCCTTGTAGAAGTATTGCATCAGGTCCGAGGCAAGCCTATAGTACATAACAAGACCCTGTCTCAGAAAAGACAAGCCTCAAATCTTTTTTTTTTTTTTTTTGGTTTTTCGAGACAGGGTTTCTCTGTGTATCCTTGGCTGTCCTGGACTCACTTTGTAGACCAGGCTGGCCTCGAACTCACAAAGATCCGCCTGCCTCTGCCTCCCAAGTGCTGGGATTAAAGGCGTGCGCCACCACCGCCCCGCTAAGCCTCAAATCTTGACCTAAGTTCTGCTCAATACTGTTCCTGTTGATAATTTGGGCTTGGGTTTTTGTTTGGTTTTGTTTCGTTTTACAAGACAGGGTTTCTCTTCAGCTGTCCTGGACTCACTTTGAAGACCAGGCTGGCCTTGAACTCACAGAGATCCACCTGCCTCTGCCTCCCGAGTGCTGGGGGCGTGCACCACCCATGTCATGTTTTTGTTATAGGGCCTAGGCTTGCATAGAACTTTGGATGCTCCTGCCTTGGCCTTGTGTGTCACCATGATGGGCCCCATTGATGCTTCATGACATGAAGCTGTTTCTGTGCACTGTCCCCTTGATTTAAGACCATGAGTCAAGCCAGTTTGTGTGGTACACACTTGTAATCCCAGCCCAGGGATGGCTGAGGCAGTCAAGGTTTTATCACAAGGTTCTGTTTCCAAGAAAAAGATTTTTTTTAAAACATTTATTAATTTATTATGTATACAGTATTTGGTCTACATAAATCCCCGGGCACAAGATCTCAATGTAGATGGTTGTGAGCCACCATGTGGTTGCTGGGAATTGAACTCAGGACCTTTGGAAGAACAGCCAGTGCTCTTAACCTCTGAGCCATCACTCCAGCCTTTTTTTTTTTTTTTAAAAGTAGATGTGAGACCAGGAGTGGTGCTGCACGCCTGGGAAGTCTAGGGACTAGAGATGAGGCCTGAGGGTCAGGTGTTAAAGGGCAGCCTTTGCCACTTGGGGATTTTGAAGCCAGTTCAGACTGCCTGAAAACTTGTTTGGGGAAAACAGTAAAAAGTAGGTGTGGTGGTGCATATCTTAATTTCACCACCGCTTGGGAGGAGTTTAAAGCCAAGCAGGACTCTTACTCAAAGAGTAGCCTGAGTCACTGAAGGACTGTGTGGACATACACTGTCCACCTCCCACTCCTACCCAGGTGTTTGCTCAGGCAGCCTGTGCTGGGGATGGAACCCAGGGCCTTCTGAACACCAGGCAAGCCATGAGCAGCATCCTTTCATCTGAGCTCTTGCATTGTGATTTTACATTTTTCTGAGTTGTGTTGGTAGGGGCGCTGTGGTTTAAAGCGCAGCCTTGTGTATTGTCGCTCTGCTAAGCTACACCGGCTAGTCCTGTCTATACAACCAGGTCATGCTGTGGCTCAAGAACCCTTTCCAGGGTGGGGTGTCGCTCATTGTTACGGTGTGTATGTAACCTTTGCAAGGTCCTGAGTTCAGTCTCACCCTGCTCCCTGCTTTTCTTGAGACGCAGTGACACTCTAGCCCAGGCTGGGGTCAAGCTCCGGATGGTGGTCTTGCCTCTGCCTCTCAAGCCCTGACATGAGGTGGTCACTCTGTAAAACAAGTTTTGGTAACTAGAGGATTTTATAAAAATGAGAGTGAAAAAGGTACCTTTAGTGTACAACATGGCTACAGCCAGATAACCAAAGCGCAGGCTGTTCCTGGAGTTGAAGCTGCAGAATGTTCTGGTACATCTAGGCTTCACTTGTTCAGTGATTTCAGAGTTCGGCCTTCGGGAACCTCCCCCACCCTCTGTTCAAAGACTTGTGTGGAGATTTGAAAAAGTGGTTTTGTCTTAGTTCACAGTGTTACAGTGTTAGCTTAGCTTATCTCAGTTATGTGAAGCATCTGGATGCAGGGAGGCACATCGCTGGGAGGCTGCTGAGTCCAACAACCCTGAGAAGCAAGGGATTGTTTTGTTCTGTTTGGAGACCAAGTATCACTGTTGCCCAGCAAACCCTGCCTGCACTCTAGTGACTCTTCTGCCTGAGACCAGAGAAGGGACTGGCTTCTGGTCAGTAATTCATTACTAATGATTTGAGACAGGGTCTCATGTACCCCAGGCTGGCTTTGATCTCTCTACTTGGTAGAGGTTGCCCTTGAACTTCTGATCTTCCTGCCTTCCTCAAGTGTTGAAATTATAGGCCCTTGCTACTGCAACAGTCTATACACTAATAGTTGTAATGAGGTAAAAGAGAAAGACTCTGTGTGGTTGTTTTGGCTTTTTCTGAAGTCTCACTATAAGCCCTCCCTGACTGGCTTGCAAATTCATGTGTAGACCAGACTGGCCGTGACCTTGCAGCCATCTTCATTTACTACCTCTGCCTGCCATGTGTGGTAGGTTTGTTTTATTTTTTATTTTGGTGTTTCAAGACAGGGCTTCTCTGTGTAACAGCCCTGGCTGTCCTGGAACTCTGTAGACCACACTGGCCTCGAACTCACAGAGATCCAACTGCCTCTGTCTCCCAAGTGCTGGGATTAAGGGTGTGCGCCACAACGCCTAGCTCTTTTTTTTTAGATTCTATTTTATTTCATTATTTTAGGTTTTGAGACAGGGCTTCACTATGTACCTCTGGCTATCCCAGAACTTGCTATGTAAACCAGACTGGCCTCAAACTCACAGAGATCCACCTGCCCCTGCCTCCCAGGTGTTAGAATTTGTGGCACGTGTCACCACATCCTGCTGTCTTGAGTTTTGAGGCGGGGTCTTACTGTGTAGCTTTAGCTGCCTTGGAACTTGCTGTATAGACTAGTAGATCATGCTAGCTTTGATCTCAGAAATCTTGCCCCCCAAAGTGCTGGGATTAAACCTTCATGGCCCAGGCAGCCTGTTTTTATTTATTTTTAATTACCTGTATGTGGGAGAGAGTTAATGTGCCTGTGAGTGGGTCAGATCCCTTGGAGCTGGAATTACAGGTATTTGCAGGCTACCTGATACACATGCTGGGAACTAAACTCTAGTTCTACAGGAACACTATATGCTCTTAACGGCTGAGTCTTCATCAGCCCAAAAGAGTCTCCTGGGATAGTGTTATATAGTGCTATATATTCTGGCAATTGGGGACATCAGCTTCTGTCTAGTTGTCAGTCAGCTCTGTGCTTCAGAGTGGAACAACTGGTATGACACCCCCCACACACACACAGTGTACCACAGCGTACTGTGGGAGTTGTGATATTTCACTGACTAGCTGTATTAAGTGCCTTGTCTTGCTTCAGGCATTCTTGTTCCCTGGGCTCAGTCTTCCAAATACTGGGAGCCTACCTTTCCACGTGGGTGACATGCTGTACTAGAGCCTCAAACCTGACAGCTGCCTGGTCCTTCACCTTCCAGACTCATAGCCAGGGAAAGCAAGCATGTTTTTGATTGAGCATAGGACCGAGAGCTAGAGTTTGCAAGACAACATTTAGCAGGAAACCCGAGAGTTACTAAATGCAGGGTGGCTTCTACTTTTCTTACTCGTTCCCGTGGGAGACTCAGTCCATGCTCCTCCCACTCTGATTCAAAAGACCAGTTTGTTCTGGCTGCCCAGACTTCCCCACAGACTGCAGTTTTCTTGCCCATGAGCTCATTGTTTTGGCTTCTTTGCTGGTATAAATCCACCAAGCCGGTTGGGGAGATTTCAGATCCTAGTCCCCTAACTGGCTGAGACTGCATTCCATTCAGACTTTCCCCACCCCCATGGGGTGTGATCACATGGTATGTTTGTTTATTCAAGTTAGCCCGGGACAAGGTGTGCTGGGAAAGAGACCAAGAAAGTCATCAAAGGAAAAGCTTAACTGTTAGTTATTTTCCTGGGTTGGAGAAACTTGCAGCTTTTTTTTTTTTTTTTTTTAAAGAACATGGCTTGCTGAGCTGGCCCTCAGACTTGCAGCAATCTCCTGCCTTAGCCACCACTGCGTGCTAGAATTGTAAACATGAACCACTGTGCCTGGTGTCCTTGTGCATGTGTTATTCCTGATCTCCTCTACCTAGATCTGCCATGCACCCCTGCTCAGGCCACACCTCCATTCCTTACAGTGCCTGGAGCAGTCTTTAGTCTCTGCCTTGGAAATGGGGATGGGGAGACAGCAGGGTGGCAGCAAAGCAGCAGCTGTTAGGTTTGTTGTTCAAGTTTCCTTTACTTCCTTTTGAGGCTGAGAACCCAGGTCTGAGAAAATGCATCACAGGTAAAGGCTGTGCAGAGGGGTTTCTCCTAATGTGTAACAATCTGGATTCATGGTGTAAGTCTGAGATAATGTGCTCCTGCCTTCTGCCATCTCTTATTTTAAAAAAAAAACATAAATTATGGCAATAATGCTAACAGGAGAGGCAGACACAAAAGGATTATATCGAGTTCAAGGCAAGCCTGGGCTACAAAGAGACCCTATTCCAGAAAAAATAAGATAAAGCAAATTTTTAAAAGACCCTGCAGACAGAGGCAGTGGGAAGTGACGTATTTCTCATTTCTCAGAAATCCCTCATGAGGCAGTGAAACAGAAACAGGGAAACAACTGTGTTGAAATGAGGGTGTGTGTGTGTGTGTGTTTGTAGATGATGTGGCTTGTTTTCTTGTTTTGAATTTCTTTGGTTTTTGGGGGGCTGGTTTTATTTTGGGTCTTTTTGTCCTGGGGATCCATTTGGGGCCCTTGGACATGCTAAATACAAACTCTTCCGGGGTACACCCCTACCCTGGTCCGACATAGCTTTGGGAGCAGCCACTCTGTGGAGCGCCTTGATAATGCTAGGTTTGGGGAGCCCTTGTTGCCTGTTCCCCTCCACACACATACACACACTTAGGTGGTTGAAGTTTGGTCTGAAATAAAATGGATCTCTCCCTTCCTTTCTGTGTTGTGATCTATACAGAACACAGCAGTGAAGCCAGGAGTGGTGGCACATGTCTTTAATCCCAGCACTTGGGAGGCAGAGGTAGGTGGGTCTCTTGAGTTTGAGGCCAGCCTGGTCTACAAATAGAGTCCAGGACAGCCAGGGCTACATAGAGAAACCCTGTCTAGGAAAGAGAGAGAGAGAGAAAAGAGCTATTCTATTGCTTTTAAATGAGCATACTGAGATAACTCACAGTGTCAAATTAGTTGTAAGAAAAAAAATTGAATTCCATAATTCTTACTGCTTACAATAATAACATTGAATTTCGATATTTAGCCTGCCCCTATTTCCCAAGCTCTGGAACTACAGGCATGCACCATCAACATCAGGTTTACATTATTTGTGTGTTTGTTTATTTCTGGTTTTTTTGAAACAGGGTTTCTCTGTATAACAGCATTGGCTGTCAGCTGTGTGTGGTGGCACACACCTTTAGTCCCAGCATTCCGGAGGCAGAGGCAGGTGGATTTCTGTGAGTTCAAGGCCAGCCTGGTCTACAAAGTGAGTCCAGGACAGTCAGGGATACACAGAGAAACCCTGTCTCAACAAAACAAAAAAAAAAAAAAAACAAAAAAAACCAGTATCGGCTATCTTAGAACTCTCTTTGTAGACAAGACTGACCTCAAAGTCACAGAGATCTGCCTGCCTCTGCCTCCTGCGTGTTGGGATTAAAGGTGTCCGCCACCACAGCCAGCTTATTTATTTGTTTGTTTATTTATTTATTATTATTTTGGTTCTTTGAGACATGTTTTCTCTGTATAGCTTTTGCTGTCTTGGAACCCTGTAGACCACACTGGTCTGGAACACACAGAGATCCTCCTGCTTCTGTTTCCCAAATGCTGAGATTAAAGGCATGCGCCAGCACCCAGCTTATTTTTTGAATTTTATCACATTAAAATTTTATTATGTTTATTTTCTGTGTTTCTATGGGAACACCTATGTGCCGCAAGCACCTTCACTCACCAGATCCATCTGGCCAGGCACATGGGGTAGGGGAGAGGCTCAGGTGTGTAGGTCAAAAGATAACTTGTAGGTGTTGGTCCTAGGAATTTTACTGTGTGACACACAGAGGTGCATGATTGCAGCAGAAATGATAGAGCCTGCAAAAGCTAAGTATTGACCATCTAGATGGATAGAGATAAGCTTGCTCACTCTGGACTGCAATAAAAACAAGTCTCATTTGTGACAAAGAGTCTAAGCATGGTGGCACATGTCTGTAATTCCAGCACTTGGGAGGTGGAGGCAAGAGGACCTGGGGACCTGGAGTTAAGTGCTGCTTCAACTACAAGACACCTGGTCTCAAAAACAACAGGGGCTTGCGAGGGCTCCTGGATTAAGAATGCTGGCTGCTCTTCCAGAGGTTGTTCCCAGCACCCACATGGGTTACTGTCTGTAACTCCCGGTCCAGGGGATCCGATACCCTCACACAGACGTACATCCAGGCAAAAGACCAATGCATGTTAAATAAAAATAAATAATTTAAAAGCAACAAAAAACTCGGGAGGCAGCCGGGTGGTGGTGGCGCACACTTTTAATCCCAGCACTTGGGAGGCAGAGGCAGGCGGATCTTTGCAAGTTCGAGGCCAGCCTGGTCTACAAAGTGAGTCCAGGACAGGCAGGGCTACACAGAGAAACCCTGTCTTGAAAAACCAAAAAAAAAAAAACTCGGGAGGCAGAAGCAGGCGGATCTCTGTGCGTTCAAGGGTAGTCTGGTCTACAAAGTGAGTTCAGGACAGTCAGGGCTACACAGAGCAACAACCGTGTTTTGAAAAACCACAAAAACAAAACTGGGAACACCCAATGGTCCCTCCTCGGAAGGACAGCAAGCTGAGATGTATGAGAGAAGGTAAGCTAACTCAGCACTTCCCATGTTAGCCATCCCCTTCTGCATGCTCCCCATAGCATTATAGAATGCTACTTTTTTTTTTTTTTTTTTTTTTTTTTTTTTTTTAGTTTTTTCGAGACAGGGTTTCTCTGTGTATCCCTGACTGTCCTGGACTCACTTTGTAGACCAGGCTGGCCTTGAACTCACAGAGATCTGCCTGCCTCTGCCTCCTCTGGAGTGCTGGGATTAAAGGCATGCACCACCACGCCCAGCAGAATGCTACTCTCTTATGGCAAAGCCTAGAAGAATCTAATGTGGAGGCTGCTGGTTAAGGCGCTTGCTCCCAAGTGTGATGACCTCGTTCTATTCCCACGACCCATGTGATAGAAAGCTGCCACTGAAATCTGTCCCCCACCCAAACACTGGTCTAGCAGTGGCACTTGCATGCTCCTTCCATACACAAAATAAATGGGGGGGAGTTTGGGTGAACCCTTCACACGTGAACCAACAGGTTTTGGTTCTCACAGGAAATGAATGTCCAGTCTGTTTTACTCTTGTGGGGGTGGGAGTAGAGTGAAGTGGAAGGTTTCATTCTGTAGTCCAGGTTGCATGGAACTCTTGATAACGCTTCAGCGTCAAGTGTTGGGGCAAAGGTGTGCAACACACCCAGCTCTCTGACTTCAAGCAGAAACAGCTGATGTTCCTGCCAGCTAATTGCTGCATCTGCACCTTCCAGCCCCAGCCCCGAAACATCCTCCTTTGAAGATTCCCCCCGTCTCCCAGGTAGAGGAGCTGGACCTCAGATTGGTGACTGGTGCTAATTCTGAGGCTAACCCAAACTGTTTCTCTTGTTGTCAGACCTAGGTACTTTCCTGAGACTTCCTACTTCCTGTACAAAGAAGGTGCTTTTCTTACCTCTTCATCCGCCTGCAACAAGTAAACCTCTCCCCTAAGACACCCCCACTCCGCCTGGGGATGGTGGCTCTGAGGGGTGCTGGGGTAGAAAGAGAGACCCCTCCCTCCACTCAGATCTCCACCACGGGCTCCAGGCCACTCTAGCAAGGTGCTCTCTGGCTGGGAGAGAATGACCCCAGGTTCAGTTTTCTGTAATAGGAAAAGACAAAGTCTGTAAAGGTTGGGTTTGGCGTGGTGGCACGGGCAAGGAGGATCACCACAAGCTTCAGACAAGCTGGAGCTACAGAGGGACAAGCCAAGAAAAGAAAAGAGAATCCGGAAGGCTGTGGCTTCTGAGTTTTCTCCATCCCACATCCTTGATGTCCACTTGGTTCTTAGCTAAAGTCCTCTCCTACGGGTTTCTTTCTTTTTTTAAGATTTATTTATTTATTATGTATACAGTGTTCTGCCTATAGTATATGCGTATATTCCAGAAGATGGTTGTGAGGCACCATGTGTTTGCTGGTAATTGAACTCAGGACCTTTGGAAGAACAGTCAAGTGTCCTTAACCTCTGAGCCATCTCTCCAGCCCTCATACAGGTTTCTTGAAAGAGGGTAGCTTGTGACTGAGACACTCAAGCATTGGGCAGCAGCCTGGTATTTTGTGCTCTACTTCAGGCCTGCTGACCAGAAAGTGGACGAGGAGTGTTGAAACTCCTCCATCAGTCACACCTTTGCAGCTGTGCGCACCTGCTTACAGGATGGCCTTGGGGGTATGAGGAAGTCTAAATTTAGTAGAAAGGCTGCTGCTTACACTGAGTGGGTATTTACCCCAGGAAGTTGAAGTGAGGGGGAGGGGAACCCCTACCCACTGGAGCTTTTAAATATCAATGCACAACCCAGGGCTTCATGCAAGGTAAACACGCTCACCCAGCTGGACCCAGCACAGCGAGCTTGTGAGTCCTTACAGTCCATCTGTGTGCTAGAGCCACCTCCCCCAAGCACACTCTCAGGAGTGAGGACTCCTTGGCCATGTGTTGGCCTCTGCTAGCCTGCTCTCTGTGCATGCCATTTGCTCCTGTCACTGCCACCCCCACCTCTAGCCTCAAAGGTCCAGTTCCTCTAAGTCCTTCCCTAAACTCCGCTAGTGCACCAGAACCAGGGCCTCACCACCTCCATCTACCCTGTGAGTTTTTTTTTTTTTTTTTTGGTTTTTCGAGACAGGGTTTCTCTGTGTATTCTGGCTGTCCTGGACTCACTTTGTAGACCAGGCTGGCCTCGAACTCACAGATATCCGCCTGCCTCTGCCTCCCAAGTGCTGGGATTAAAGGCGTGCGCCACCACCGCCTGGCTTACCCTGTGGGTTTTAACTTCCTTACTCAGACCCTCCAGACAGTTTCAGGGTCGACACAGCAGTCCCTGGCCACACTGCTCCTTCTAGGGTGCCAAGGAAAAGGCTGCATTAAGTCAGGCTTCCCTCCCCAGAAAGATCTGCTCTGAGGGTCATGAGGACACTCTTAGGGACAGCAAGGACTCTTTACAATGAGGAAGAAGAGGGCAGGACCCTCTCCCCCTCCCCTGAGTAACAGGCTGGAGGCTGGAAGCTCAGGGCCTCTCAGGAAAAGAAAGGAGCTGTTGATGTTGGAGGAACCCTAGAGGGCTATGGCTGTATTCTCCACCTGTGATTGGCTCTCGAGCCGAGACTAAACTCTGAACCTGCCCAGCAACAGCCCTAAGAGGCCTGAAAAGGGAAGTCAGCTGAGCTGTGGCCTCCACCCCAGCCCTGCTTCCAGGAACTGATGGGAGGGCCTGGGACCTGCTACTGTTGCCTTCACTGCCCTATCTAAAAACTGGTTCCTCTGCCCATGTCTCTGCTCCCCACATCTTGGACTCCCAGGCTCACCAGAGAAAGAAATACATCTGACACCTCTTCAGAAGCAGAGAATTCTTATACTCTTCTTGCTTGAGCCCTGACCTGAGCTGAAGTCAGTTTTTTTTTTTCTTGGTATTTTTTGAGACAGGGTCTCACAGTGTAGCTCAGGCTGGCCTTGTGATCCTCCTGCCTCAGCTGGGATCACCCTGGATTCATTTTTTTTTTTTTTTTTGGTTTTTCGAGACAGGGTTTCTCTGAATATCTCTGGCTATCCTGGACTCCCTTTGTAGACCAGGCTGGCCTCGAACTCACAAAGATCCGCCTGCCTCTGCCTCCCAAGTGCTGGGATTAAAGGCGTGCGCCGCCACCGCCCGGCTCCTAGATTCATTTTTTAATGATAAAAGAACACTCAGGAGGTAGAGCCCGGTGGATCTCTGTGAGTTCAAAGCCAGCCTGGTCCACAAAGTGAGTCCAGGCCAGGGCTACACAGAGAAACCCTGTCTTGAAAAAAACCTAAATAAATAAGGAGAGCAGGGACATCTGGGAGGGTCCAGCGTGGTCATGACCCTGAGCCATGTGAGGAGAGGGGAACCAGGTGCATGAGCCAGGAAGTCAAAATGGTTGATTATATAGGAAAGAGCAGCGCAGCTCCCTGGGCTGGGAGAGTCAGTGTAGGGGCCTGGTGTGCCAGCCATACCTTGAAACGGGTATGGACTGAAGGATGATGCTGGGAGAACCTGGCAGCCCACTTTGATATGAGTTGGCAAACATTTGTGCCAGGTTTGAAACAACGGTCTTCCTTCCTCACCCACTCTCTTCTCACTGTGCTCTTCCTGCTCAGCCACTTCCAGACCCAGGACAGCTTGAGTCCCAAGGCAATGAGATAAAGGATTTGCTACAATAGAAAAACCCTATTTCTAGGGCCTCTTGGTATCCAGAGTCTAGATATTCAAGAAAACAGCGGTTACCAAGTAAAACTCTCTGCAGACTTGCTAAGCTCAGCCTGTTTGGAGAGGCAGTGATGGGATGGGGTGGAGCTGCCTCCAATGGGGAAGGGGCATCTGACGCAAGAAACGTAGACCTCAGGACAGTAGACGTCAGGGAAGGGTTTGCACTATGGCAAAAGCTGTCCCCTTCACAGAACTCTTACCAAGTTATTTACTTTGAAAGAAACACTGAGAGAGAAGCAGGAGGAGGCCTGGTGAGACATCTCAGAGGAATGTATCTCTGGCAGGACATCCGGTACTGCCTTGGCCCCTCCTCCTGCAGTCTTAGGGTCAGGCCAGGCTCCTGTGGTTATGCTGAGCCAGGGGAAGGGGCAAAGTCACCACCATGTGCACCCATGGGAAGCAGTAAGCCAAGCATATAACAAGTGAGTAAAACAAACATGACAAGACTGGAACCAGAGGTCCTGAAAAGTGACCCCATCCCTACACACACACACACACATCAGCTTGGCCCTGGATTGAAAAATCCTGCTGGATTCCTAGAGACCACTGCAAAACCTGCCCAAAAGCCCACCACAGGCTCTGCTGCTGGGATCCAAGCACCCATCGATTGCTCCTAAACTGGGAGAAGTAGTGGCCTCTAGTGGCCAGTGAGCCACCTGCAGCTCTAGGGTGGGACAGGAACTTGGGCCTGGTTGCAAGCTCTCAGCCCTGAGGGCCACACTTTCCTCCCATTCCTCTGTGCTGCTCCCCTTTCCACACCATATTCTGGCCTCACACTGCTTGGATGGCGGCGTCCCAAGAGGGTAATGAAGAGCATGTTTCTTATTTGTCACAATCAACTTTAATAAAAAATAAATTAGTTTTGGGGCAGGCATCATGTTTGGTGTGAAGTGGGGACTGGGGCTACAGTGTCTTAGGCTGACATTTCTTTTTCACCCTTTCGCAGCTGGTCCCTGCTCTAGAGAGGTGTGGTCCTTTCCTGGGTAAGGTAGGATAGCAGTAGCTGACCCCACACACCCCTAACTAATTAGGGATGCAGGGATACAGAGACTACATAAGGGAGGTTTAGAAGCAACAAGGTAGCTTAGAACATGTGAGGCCTGACATGGAAATTAGGACTGGAACTTCTGGCAAGTGCACTCTCTTAAGTCGCTCCGATTAGATGGAAATGTAACCTTGCTTTCTCCCCAACCCAGAAAAACCTCAGGGAAACAAGCACTGTCTACTTCCCATTCTTTCCCAGTCTGCTTTAAAGGAAGTGATACACATATACAGGGGCCAAACTCCCAGGTCGGCCAGGTACACATCTGGGGCGTCACACTAGTACAAACCCAACAGCAGGTCAACAGTCACCTTCTCTCTCACCCTGGAGGACACCTCTGTGAGACTGAGACCAGGTGAAAAGTCAGAGGATACAGAGTGGGCTAGTCAATGGGTGGCCAGTGTTGGCCTAAGAAAACCATGAAGGGAGGGTCTCTTGGAGCTGTTTCAAGCAGGGTCCATCTGGGACCGCTCCAGAACATGGGCACAAGAGCGGCAGCAGGTGGTTGTGTAGTAGGGGTAGACGCAGAGCCGGGCCTGCACCACCAGGGGGCAGTGCGGAGAGCTGTCTTTGCATCGGTCATCTGTGGCCAGAGGTCAATGGCACAAGACAGGACAGACATGGACATCATCATCCCTCTGGAAATGCGTTGCGCACTCCCACCAGCCCTTCTCACATCTGCCCATATGCCAGCTAAATCCCCTCTACTGGGGGAGGGTGGGAAGCTTTACCAGGGCGCTGGTTGCAGGGTTGGCTGTTACAGGGCCTCTTCCTAGAAGGTCGCAGGTGAGGAGGACATTGGGTGCTGAGAGTCTGGTTGGTACTCAGGCACTGGACTTCCCTCATCTGCATGCCTCCCTGGCAGGATCGAGAACACTGGAGAGAGCATAGCCATCAGGTGAGGTCTCTAAAGTTCCCAGGGCTGCTCCCCAGGCCGCCCCCTTCCTTTCAGGAGGATAGTGATGGAGCATTATCCAGGGACGTTATAAAATCCCAAATGGAGAGGGTCCACCAGTCTTCCAAGTCTACAGGAAGTGGGACAACATGAAAGCTCAGTTGGGCTGTTCCTGGGCTGAAGGGCTTGGCTGAGTGCAGAGCTTTGCTAGAGGCCCAGGTGGAGCAGGGCAAGGGAGCCAGGGACTCACCGGACTCCAGAGAGTGGAAAACCATCGGTCCTCACAGGCCTGCCCCTGACAGGGCTGCAGGGCAGGGGGCCTGGGTAGGTGGGAACAGTTGCTTGGAGAACTCACGTTGAACTCCGCCCCGAGTTTGGATACACAGATAATGTCTCTGTGCTGTGTTCCTGACCCACACTCTGAGGAACACTATATAAGGGAGGGAAAGAGAGGTCACTCAGTTACTGCTGTGGGACTCAGCAGGACTGGTTTCCCTCCTGTCCCCATCTCAGGGCCCTCAGCTGACCTCACTCCAGGGCCCTGTGTACCAGCGCCATGTCTTCTCACAGGGCCCTGAGCTGCAGGCACGCATGTCAGGAGGGCGGCTTCTGAGGGGACAGTCCTTCTCGGTGCTTCCCGCTTCCTGCTCTCCCTGAAGGGTCTCCCCACTCCTAAGGCAGACCACAGAGCGTCTCTGGATTCCTGTCCCGCACACGGCTGAGCACTGTTGGGAGGGAGAGTAGCCTGTGTGAAGGGAGACTGCCATTGACTGGAACTGAGGTGGGGAGGGCAACACACCCTGGGAGTTCAGGAATGCCTCTGGAGTACCAACATGGGAGAGGAGACAGACAGCTGGTTGTCCAGTCTGGCCTTGAACTTGGTATAAACCTGAGATAACCTTAAATTTGTGATCCTCTTGCCTCTCTACCTCTTGGGTGCTGGGATCACAGGTGTGCACCACTACACCTAGTCTATGTGGTACTGGGGGTCAAAAGTAGGGCCTCATATTTGCTAGACAAGCCCATGGCCAACTGAGCTGCATCCCACCTTTTTTTGAAGGGGGGTTTCAAGACAGGGTTTCTTGTTTCTTTCTTTGTGTATCCTTGGCTGTCCTGGACTCTTTATAGACCAGGCTGGCCTTGAACTCACAGAGATCCACTTGCCTCCGCCTCCCAAGTGCTAGGATTAAAGGCATCGGACACCATGCCGGGCTTAATTTTTTTTTTAATTAAATTTTATTGTTACTGTATGTATGTGATTTTTTTTAATTTTAAGACAGGATCTCTTTATGTAGCGCTGGCCATCCTGGAGATTGCTGTGTGGACCATGCTGGCCTCAAATTCACAGAGATTCCCCTGCCTTAACTGAGATCAAAGGTATGTACTTCCGTGTCCAGCCTGCTTTTGTTTCTTTAAGACAGGGTTGTTGGGGGTGGGGGGTCAGCACACACCTTTAACCCCAGCACTCAAGAGGCAGAGGCAGATGGATCTCTGTGAGTTCAAGGCCAGCCTGGTCCACAGAATGAGTCCAGGACAGTCAGGGATACAGAGAAACTCTGTCTGGGGGCGGGGAGGTGGTTCTACTACAGTTCACGGGACCGGGAACTCGCCATGTAATCCAGACTGGCCTTGTACTCAGAGCTAGTCCTCTCACATCCTCCCAAGTACTACAATGATGGGTGGGAATGTAAGTTTTCCTGCTTATCTCTGAGGTCCTAGGTCAAGAACAATAAAAGTTTATCAAGGCTCTGTTGGACAGGCTGTGACAGGGTGGCCTGGGGTGTAGTCACCAGGGAAGCCAGACTTGCCCAAAGAAGTGTGGGACCCACCTTGGAACTCCAGTCACTGTAGAACCAGGCCGTGGTACAGGGACCCATGTCACAGGCCTCTCTGCTGGGGGGCGGCGGGGGCCCCGAAGCACACTCCTGCTTGCTCACTTCATCGCCGTTGTTTCCAACACACCGAATTTGCCTGCTCCTCTGACCACGACCGCAGCGCACAGAACACTGAAGGATGACAGAAGACCCCCAGGGGCGTCACCCACCCTCCAGCCTGCCTTCTACAGAGGCTGAGCACAGGGCTCCGGGCTGCCAATCCTGGTGCAGTGATCTGACTGATGTTGGGGTTCCACAAACGTCTTGTTTGTAAAGTTTCTTTTCTTTTCCCAGACAGCGTTTCTCTGTGTATTCCTGGCTGTCCTAGAACTCACTCTGTAGACCAGGCTGGCCTCAGACCAGGCTGGCCTCGAACTCAGAGATCCACCTGCCTCTGCCTCCCAACTGCTGGGATTAAAGGCGTGTGCCACCACCACCTGGCCTGCAAAGTTTCTGATGACAACATGGTGGAAATACCAATGCCCCCTTGCCTTTACCCACTCACCTGGCTCCAGGGGGAGCTAATCTCCCAGTGGCCACAGAGATGCAGCTGACAAGTCTGGGTGATGTTGGGCCGGGGGAGATGTCCACAGCGCTCTGGGGGTACTGAGGAACCACCGCCTCCAAATTCCTGTCTGCAGAGCAGCTGCCGGTGCTGGGTGCCAGGGCCGCATGATGTGCTGCAGGATGTCCACTCGCCAGCCTCCCAGCTGTGGACCGGGCATCAGAAAAGATGGGGGCAGAGACGTGTGGGGATGCTAGGCTGGGACCCTCAGAGGAGGGGGGGGCATATTTCACACTTGGTGTCTGTATCCCTAGCCAGGAAGGAACTGCCAAGGTTCCTACAGTCTATGGGGCGTCAACCTTCCTATCTTATGTCTCCCTGCAGCTAGGAGCTATGAAATTGCTACATAGTCCAGGTAAGAACCTGAGGGCAGGGAGCAAGTCCAGGGCCACTGTGATTTAAGTATCCTAACCCTCCCTGTGGGCTATACTCACTATGGGGGACACGGAGGCCCATGGCAGGGCTCAGGGGAAGCTGGGGGTCGGGCACCCATGGCACAGCTCTGTTCACCCAACTCCTCTCCTGACTCACGGGAAACGCAGAGGAAAATGGGGCGCCAGACACCTGAAGGGAGTAAGAGGGGAGCCAGGGAAGGGAGGAGGGCTCAGGGCCCAGTTCCAGTGAGGTTCCAAACACAGAGTCCAATACAGACGCATGGTTCAGGGTACAGGGTCTCTAGAGATACCTATAGAACAGGAATTTGGGCTGAAGTGCCAGCAACACAGTCGTGAAGTCTCACCTTTGCCACAGGATGCTGAACATGCAGAGTGCCCTGCTTGCTTCCAGTATCCGGCAGCAGGCCCCATGGCTGTCCTGGAGTGAGCTGGAGCAGGCACTTGCGGAATCCGCACCTGACGCTGGAGGGTGCCTGGTGCCCGAACTGGGCGGGGGACTGAAGCCAGTTGGGGCTCCCCCCTTAGCATCTCTGCAGGGAATTCCAGGAGTCAGATCAGACGCCTCCCTGCAACCCTGGACCCATCAAGCCTCACCCTCCTCTTCTGAGTTCGGGGATCCTAGTTTTACCAGGCTGAAGTTGAAGGGCTGGAGGCTTTGTAGAAGGACTCTCTAGGTTGGCAGGAGGGGAAGAGATGACATACTGATAAAAAACACCTGGGTTGTCCTCTTGAAAGATCATCTGAGAAGATAACAAATGTTTGGGGTGGGCTGGAGAGATGGCTCAGTGGTTAAGAGCACTGGCTGTTCTTCCAAATGGACCCAAGTTCAAATCCCAGCACCCACATGGCAGTTCACAGCTGTCTGTAATTGCCAGGCATGGTGGAGCACGCCTTTAATCCCCAGCACTCGGGAGGCAGAGGCAGGTGGATCTCTGTGAGTTCAAGGCCAGCCTGGTCTACAGAGTGAGTTCCAGGACAGCTAGGGCAACACAGAGAAACCCTATCTCAAAAAAACAAAAAATGTTTGGAATACTAAGGGGCATACTCTAGGCTTTTTGATACCCACTGCTCTGACCTAAGAGCCCTCCCTCTCCCCTCAGGCTCACATAGACATCCACAGGCTCTGTGGTAGGCCCTTTGGCTGACAGACTCTCCCCCTTGCCTTCCTCCCGAGGAGGACGATTATACTGGAAGACAGTCCCGATGGCCGAGTAGGACCCTGGAGGATCCACAGCCCAGTTCCCGTTGATAATGGAGCGGCCCCCAGGCCCTCGAAGTGCTGAAAGATAGAAATCTGAGCTGAGTGATAGTGTTACTACCCTCTGAAGCCTGTGTGCATCCCACCTGCCCAGACCTGAGGACCTCTGCCAACCACCTTCCTCACTCTTTGCACCAGGCTTGGGAGAAGGGCCCAACCTCTTCCTGTTAGGCCTTCTGCTGGGCTGAAGAGGGTGTGGAAGGCAGACCAAAGAAACAAGATGGACTGGGACTTAAGGACAGAGGTCCAGTTTCTCACCGAGGTAATTGGAACTGGGTCGAAGCTGGGAAATCTGAAGATGGGAGGCTCCTGCAGGGATCCACAGGATCTTCTGGTAGCCCAAGGGGGCCCCTCGGTCAGTAAGGTTCCCCGAAACAAGATGACAGGTAGAACCATCACCCCCACAGACTCCACAGCCATCTGGACGCCTGCCAGAGCCAAGGATTCCATCACAGCCAGGGCTCTGGGGAGAGTGAGGTGAGGCAGGGGCCACACAAAAGCCAGGCACACCTCACACCTGGCCCTACTCCACTCAGGGCCCCAGCTCACTCTCTGCTCTGTTCTTTGTGCTTCAAGTGAGCATGTGTCCTGTGAGCCCCTCCGTCCTCAGCCAGGTTTGGAGAAGCCTCGCCAAGTCTGGTAGGATCCTCCCTTATAGCCCACCCCTTACTTTCCTTTTGACCACCTTAGTCTGTTGTTTTCATTGTTGTGATAATGCATTTAAGGACTCAGAGTGTGTGTGTGTGTGTGTGTGTGTGTGTGTGTGTGTGTGTAGAAACCAACACCCTGCCCTCCCTCTCCAGCACCCTCCCCTCCCTCACCAGGCATCGTCCAGCCACACAAATGTCTAGGGATCCAGGCTGACACAGGGTCCCATCCTGCACCTTTTCTGTGTGACGAACATAGAATCGGAAGCCACGGGGGCGGCAGTTCAGTTCACAGCGCTGGGAACCCTGGACTAAAGGATGAGATATAAGATAGTTAGCTGCACCCTGATGACCTTCTGCCTTTATTACATGTGGGGCACCCTGAAGTTGCTGTGGAGGAAGGGAGAGGGCAGTTTCCCATGCTTGGGGGGGGGGGTTGTTTTGTTTTTCGAGACAGGGTTTCTCTATGTAACAGCCCTGGTTGTCCTGGACTCACTTTGTAGACCAGCCTGGCCTGGAACTCACAGAGATCCGCCTGCCTCTGCCTCCCAAATGCTGGAATTAAAGGCATGTGCCACCATGCCTGGCATGCTTAGGGTTTTTATGTTTTTATGGTTTTGTTATGCTATGTGGTATCGAGCTTATGCATTTGACTGATTCTTCTAATTCATCATCTTAAAGAAGGGAAAATTCTGCACCTGGCCATGAAGAGGGAGTTTTGTTGTTTTGTTTTAAGTGTGTATAGGAGTGGGGTGTTCATGTGGAAGTCCTAGGACATCTTGCAGGAGTGGGCTCTCTCCTCCCACAATGAGTTCTGGAGACCAAACTCAGCTCTACCCATTGAGCCATCCTACCATTCCTCAAAAGGGGTTTTGCTAACTATGATTATGGGTTAATAGCTCATGAAGTCTTGGTGTCAAGTTGACACAGAGGCACACAAGTCCAAGTGGACAGTAACGGGAAAAACTGACGAATGTAGCATCTTGCTGGAACCATGAGCAGGTCACGTCCACACCCCCTGTCCATCACAACCAAAAAGCATCTCTAGACAGTTCCTCTCCCAGCCTGCCTCCTGTCCTGCCCACCCACCCATCACTTTCCCAGAGTCCCTCCCTTCTCTAGGTCTGGGATGAGTGGTGTGAGACAGAAGAAAGAGGGGGGCCACCCAAACCTTCACTGGCCCTGACAGGGGGACTACAAGCTGTACCTTCAGTGAAGGGCTCCCACTGGTACAGCTGGCCCATGAATTCCTGGGAGTCAAAGGCAGCACACTGCAGGGCCCTGGGGTCTGGCTGCTCAGGGGGACAAGGCTGAGGAGGTAGATACACAGGAGTCAGAGCTGGAAAGGAAACCTGGGGTGCAGTCCAGGGATGAACTACGGGTTGAGGACTGCCCGGTCAACTCCACAGGAGAACGCCAAGGCCCCTGCCCTAAAGTCAGAGCCACCACCTTCAGGTCTAAGCCCAGCAAGCTGAGGACTCAGGTTAGGGAACATCTGCGGAAGCCTAGGCTGGAAAACGGGGAAGAACTCACCTCTTGGCTGCAGGCTCTCATCTGCTCACTTTCCCCAGAACATTTTGGAACAGGGCTACTGGGAGCAAAGAGGCTCCAGAGGGGGCTGGCATCTCTTATCAGAGGCAGCCAGCCCTCGGGAGACCTGTGAGGACTCCCTCGAGGTCTCCAGTGCCCCCTGCTCTGCTGGCCTTGACTCCGGGCTACAGAAGGGAAAGGATGAGGGTGTCGATCTGCTCCCTGGGAAGTTGGCATTCGTGGTCCAGGTGGTCCCTGGAAAGACCAGTCTCCAGAGGAGAGGGTAAGAGAAGGGATCCCCGTGTGGGAGGGAGCAGAACTGGTCTTGGGAGGCACCTCTCTCTGGGCAGTTCCAGGCTTTGGAGTTTCAGTTGGGGGAGAACGGGGTTGGGTACGTAGCTCAGGGAGCTGCATTTGGGAGCCCTGGTTTTCAGAGGCCAATTCCGTGCTTGGAAGCTGGGATGGAAGGGTCTCTTCCCCTGTAGAAGAGTTCTTGGGTTGCCTGGGTCTGCGGGGATGCCTGCGGCTCCGGTGCAGGGGCAACGCAAAAGGCACTCTCCCATAACCGAACATCCCTGGCTTGATAAGGTCTCGAACCCGGGACCTGAGAGGATGGTGCAGACTTAGAGTCATCTCTTAGCTTGTCTCCCCAGTCCACTTCCTGAAAGATCAGCCCACAGAGCTTAAGTCCCTTGTCCCTTTCCACTACCCCACCCTGCCCCGTTCCTCACCTCTGGGCCCCTTGAGTCTCCTCTCTCCCCAGTTGTGAAGCAGGACCTCGAAGGGGGCCACCCCTTCCCCGAGGCTGTGGCCTATACAGGGACTGGGGATCCCTAGGAGTCTGGGGTCTGGAACCCTGGCTCTGAGGCTGGAGGGCTTCTGGATGTCTCGGAGGTCGGGGAGGGAGGGACAGGCCTGGGTGCAGGTCACATGTTCGGCTCCTGCGCTGCACCCCCACCCCACAGGGCTGGGAACAGGAGGCCCATGGGCCCCAAGGTCCCCAGAGGCCCTCAGGGGCCTGTCCCTCCTCTGATGGTGTTTGAAGAGAAGGTCCAAACAGCTACATAGGGGAAAAGGTCAGAATTGGTGTCAAGGGTCAAGGGTTGAAAGTTTCCCCCGGTCACATTTACAGGTAGGGCCAGATGGTAGCTTTTTCTGTGCTATTTGACTAAAAGAGAACAAGTTGGCAGAGAGCCCGGATGGGCCGAACCGAATGCGAGGGACTGAAATCTGCTGGGAACGTAAAACGTCCCTATAGGGGAGCCCAGGGCACAGTGAAGGGACCCTGGGCAGGGTAGCAGCAGCTCACTTGGTCAGGGCTCACCTCCTGATCCTGGCACAGCTGAAGGACAGGGAGAAGCAGCATCACACATATCCAGAGCCTACACACCAAGGGGTGGGGGACATCAGAGGGAGCCAGAGGTGTTACGACATTGCCTGCCCCCACCCAGGCTCCCCACATCCTGGTTGCCAACTTCTCAGGAAGCAGAAGTTCCTTGTCCCTTGCCAGGCCCCTTCCAACAATCCCTTCCCTTCCCTGCTCTCTCTCTCTCTCTCTCTCTCTCTCTCTCTCGTTCTTTGTGTTTGTTTTTTTTTTTTTTTTTTTTTGAGACAAGGTCTCTCTACATAGCCCTGGCTGTCCTGGACTCACTCTGTAGACCAGGCTGGCCTCGAACTCACAGAGACCCCCCTGCCTCTGCCTCTTGAGTGCTGAGATTAAAGGTGTGTGCCACCACCACCCCTTCCCTACACTTACTATTAGGGACAGAGCTGTCCCTCTGCACTGACACCCTTCTCTTACCTTCCCAGCCAGGTCTTCATTGTTCTTCCTGTGACTGCCCCTGGGCTGGGAGGTAGGGGATAGAGTAGTTAGTCTGGCATTGGGGCCTGGAGGGTGCTCTGAGGAGGAAGAAGCATGGATCATCCTTTTAGATATCTGGGGGGACTGAAGGGCTGTCTCAGCACAACAGCAATGGAGTAGAGGGGTGGGGGAAGAATGGTCCACCCCTTCAGGGCCTAAGGGTAGGAGCAATTAGGACCATTGTCTCTGTCATCTGTGGAGGAGGGGGGGGGTCCTGACCTCAGCTTCCCAGTTCAGTTTAGTCCCCTCCCTATGGCCCAAGATGGGCTGAGCTCCTCTGGCAGCTGCAGATGGGCTGTGTGCAGGCAGCTTGGGTCCAGTAGGTTCTTTCTCCTAGAGCTCCAGGACCTAAAGGAGGCAGGCTATGCCAGGCACCCCTATGAGGGGCCAGCCAGAAGCCTCTTAGCACTAGGTGTGGGGGCACAAGCCTTAACCCCACACTTGGGATGGGGGAACAGGAGGATCAGGAGTTCAAAGCCAGCCTGGGCAACATGAGACCTCCTATCTTAAAAAAGAAAAGAAACTCCTCCCTGGAACAAAAACCCAAGAGCATTTGTTTCCTACCTGCCTCCCAGCTTTCCTTTTCTTAACTAAGCTCCTTATGGAAGGAACAGTTGAATATAGGCTGCCCCAGGCTTTTTTTTTTTTTTTTTTTTTTTTTTTTGTCCAAGGGATAAATTAAGTGGGCTAATGGCTTGATCTCCAGAGAAAAGGCAGTGACTTATCCCTATGGGTGCCAGCATCCACGCGGCATCTGCTCATGGCTACTTGGTTCTTGTACAGCTAGTTTTCTTTTTATTTTTTTCTTCCAGTGCTCAGCCACAATGGCTGGAACATCCAAGAAGGAGGCATCCAGCCATAGCTGGCCATGCTTCCCAGTCTCTCCTTCTGGTAAACCAGGGAAGTCCACTGAATTCTAGCCTTGAACACTGGGTAGAGGGGCTTCCATACCCTGTCCTCAAAGCTTGTCTCTCCCCATCCCACCCTCCAGCCCCGTCCTACTCTCTGAGGCCCTTCCCACCCACACCCCTCACCCCATCTTAGTTCTGCTTTCCAAGAAAAACAGTTTCTGCTGGATCTGAATGGCATCGTGCGGGGAAGGCCAGCTCAGGGCAGGCAAAGGACAGAGGGCTACCCTCCCCATCCCTGGCACCCCAGAACTTGGGAATTTGAGGAGGGGGATCAAAGTGGCTGAGCTGAGTTCTTGGGGAGGAGGTCACAGACACTCTTCTCCTGGCAGGGCCAGCCACTGAGGTCCACAACTGCCCTTATGGAAGAGATACCACCTTCATCCCACCCATCAACCCTCTACCTGCCTGCCCCATGAGGCTGGAAGAAAGATGGTGATGCACACAACCTGTCTCTTCTATGATGCGGATTCGGGTCCCCTCTCCACCTCCCTCTGCTTCTCTCTGCTCCCCTAGGTCTGTCCCTGCTGTCTCTCCGTGGTCTACCCAGTACACATAATCCTGTCCTGAGCTGGTTTTGGCAGCTCTCTGGAGAAGTGAGGGGTGGGGGTGACGAGAGCTCCTGGGGCTAGGGCCAGGCCTGGCTCCCTCTCTGGAAAAGTCCACCCCACCCTCCCCTGCATAGGGGGCAGGAGCCTACACCCCCCTCCCTGCACAAATGTATGCTTATCCCTTTTCAAACTCAGCGTTGAGGAAAACAGAGGTTGGAGGTAGGCAACCTGAAGTCAGGGTGGACCCTGGGTGAGGACAAACCTAGTCTGTTCCTGTTCACACCCACCACTGGGCCAGTGACACCAAGGAATGTGACCTGCACAGAGTAGAGCGCTAGTAAGGGCTGGGCTGGCAGAAGTGAAGTTCTGTCCTGTCAGAATGCCTGGGTTGTTACGGGATCGCCAAAGGCCATCTCAACAGGTGTCTTTCTTTTTCCTCAACCTCTCCCAACAGGCTGAGCTGTGCGAAGGGCACTCACCCGCATCCCTCCCGGACACCCTATCCCTGCGTTCCCGAGTGCTGGCTTCTGGGCGCATCCTCCCGAAGCCCCTCTGGGAGGAGCAGGCGGCGCTGGCGTGCGGGGAGGTTCCAGGTATCTTTTCCAACTTCACTATGAGGCTTAATAGGAATCTTGGCTCCAGCCCTTGCCCGGGTGATGGGACCCAGAGTCCCAGGAACCAGACCCCCTCCCCTGGAATTCGCCCCAGAGTCCGCTGTTCTGGGATCGTCAGAGCCCAGTCAGGGGTCAGGGAGGCTCTACCTTCTCTGCGCCCGCTCTCTCCAGCTGCCTTCCGAGGCGGCCACCGCGGCCCGGAGCCCCGGGACAGCGCCGCCCGCGGCAGGCTCCTCCCCACGCCACCCGCGCCCCGCCCGCCACGCGCCGGCCCCAGCCACCCACCCAGGGCCCCGCGACTAAAGGCCATGAAGCCACGCCGCGGGCATTGTTCCCGCACCCACTCGGGGGCTCGGTACCCCACCGACCCTAGCCGGGCGGCCTTTGAGTGGAACCTGTCCTGGAAGAACCTGGGCAAGACGCGGACCGGGAGCAGGGGGATTTGCCAACTGGACCCATGTGGCCCTGCGCAAGCTCAGATCCGACCAAGCCGAGGCCTTCTCCTCCACGCAGCCCGTGCAATCCATCGCCTCCGCTTTTCCCATCCTGGGCAGTGAACCATGTGGCTCTAATGACCGGGGACGTCTGTGAGCCTCCGTTTCTTCATCCATAAAATTTTACACCCTGGAGCTTAACGGAAGGAATGCATGCTGAATTATGAGTCAGACAAATTTGGATTTGAATTTCAGCTTGAGCACTTGCCAGCTCTGTGGTCTTTCATGAGCGCTCGGACTTCAATGTCGCAGTGTCTTCCGTAGAATGGGAGAATCTGATGTGTATATTAGACTTGGAAATGTTTATCCAAATCCAAGTGAAAGAATGACTCTTAGGAGGGGTGCCCGGGCAGAGAAGGGCTTAAAAAGACCTTTGAGGCCGGGCGTGGTTGCGCACGCCTTTGATCCCAGCACTCAGGAGGCAGAGGCAGGTGAATCTCTGTGAGTTAAAGGCTAGCCTGGGCTACAGGGTGAGTGAGTTCCAGAATAGCCAGGGATACACAGAGAAATCCTGTCTCACAAAACAAAAGCCTTTGCTTTTTATACTTTTTATTCTACTCATGCTTTATTTATATCTTTTTTTAGATTGTTTGTTTGTTTTTGAGCCAGGGTCCCACTATGTTGCCCTGGATGGCTTGGACCTCAGTGTAGACCAGGCTGGCCTCTAATTCACAGAGATCCACCTGCCTCTGCTTCCTGGAGTGTTGGGATTAAAAGCGTGTGCCACCACATCTGTCCAACCTTGTAAATTGTTTGAAAAACAAAAAACACATAGGGCATTTGAGGCCAGCCTGGTCTACAGAGAGAGTTCCTGCTGAGGAAGGCTATACAGAGAGACCATGTCTCAAAAAAACAAAACAAACCACACATGGCATGATAGTGCATATTTATTTATTTATTTATTTATTTATTTTTGGTTTTTCGAGACAGGGTTTCTCTGTTTAACAGCTCTGGCTGTCCTGGACTCGCTTTGTAGACCAGGCTGGCCTCGAACTCGCAAAGATCCGCCTGCCTCTGCCTCCCAAGTGCTGGGATTAAAGGCGTGCGCCACCACCGCCCGGCGATAGTGCATATTTATAATCTTAGCACTTGGGGGACTGAGGCAGGAGGACCAAGTTCAAGAGCAGCCTGGGAAACCCAGCAAGTTCTAGGGCAGGCTGGGCTACAGAGTGAGACCTTCTCAGTCTCAACAACAGTAAAAATACCCAAACAAGGTTAGAGAGATGGCTCAGCCGTTAGAGGCTAGGCTCACCACCAAAATGTCAAAACACTCAGGGAAGTTGTAGCAACATCATCTTGCCACCCCACAAAACAATGGATGCCCTCAGTGCCACAGCCTGATTCTTGGGTATTTCTTTTTTTTTTTCTTTTTTTTTTTTTTTTTGGTTTTTTCGAGACAGGGTTTCTCTGTATATCCTTGGCTGTCCTGGACTCGCTTTGTAGACCAGGCTGGCCTTGAACTCAGAGATCCGCCTGCCTCTGCCTCCCAAGTGCTGGGATTAAAGGGGTGCGCCACCACCGCCCGGCTCTTGGGTATTTCTTGCACTTCATGCTGAGGGCAGAGAAGTTAGGTTCTAGCCCCAAATGACCACTTAGGAGTTAACCAGGGATTCTGTGGCAGCAGGGTGTATCTCAAAGACTTTGGGTTTGTACGTAAAACAGTCTTAGGGCTGGGGTTGTAACTCAGTGATGAAGCCAGAGTGTTGCATGGAGGAAGCCCTGGATTCCATTCCCAGCCCTGAAGAAGACAGAAAGTTATTGTTATGTAGACTACAGGCAGCTTGACAGAAACAAGCTGATCCCAAACTTAACTTCTCTTGCTTTAGCCTCCGACTCTGGGATTACAGTATTGGGATAAGCCAGATTTTTGACTTGATTTGAAATTTACCATGTATATTTTGTTCTCTGCAACAAATCTCTACATTCTCTCAGGAAAAGCACTACTTACACACCTTTGTTTTTCATGTTCTGTATTAGTGGTTTGGAGGGTTACAAGGAATATGTGAATTGGTGGTAATAAATATGATCCTAGCATAAAGAAATCCCAGCCCTGCCAGAGGATTGTGAGTTCAGGGACAGCGTGGAGGAAGAGAGGCTAGAGAAGTGGCTCAGAAGTTTACAATACTTGCAAGAACCCTGGGTTCTATTTCTAGCACCCACGTGGGGGCTCACAACTGTCTGTTCTCCAGTTCCAGGGGATCCAGTGCCTTCTTCTGACCTCCCTGGGCACCAGGTATGCAAATGGTGCGTTTACATATGTGCAAGCCAAACATTCATACACATAAAATAAGAAAAATATTATTTAAAAAAGGAGATGGGAGAAACCTTGTTTTTAAAAGGTGGGGGACGGGAAGGGAAGGAATAATATTTGAATTGGCCATGGAGCTGGAGAGATGACTCATGGTTACAAGCACATACTGCTCTTGCAGAGGACCTAAGTTCCAATCCCAGCACTCAAGTCTGAGGCCTCACAACCACTTGTAATCCAGGGGATCTGACCCGTTCTGGACTGTGCAGGCACTGTACTCACATGTGAACACCTCCCACACATGCATATAAACTAATTTAAAATAACTTGGTGTTATGGCACACACCTTTGTTTTACTTATTTATTTATTATTTTCAAGACAGGGTTTCTCTGTGTATCCCTGGCTGTCCTGGACTCACTCTGTAGTTCAGGCTGACCTTAAATTCACAGAGATCCACCTGCCTCTACCTCCCAAGTGCTGGGAATAAAGCCATGCACCACCATAGCCAGCACTTTATTTTTATTTTTATTTTTTTTAAAGATTTATTTACTTAATATATGTACAGTGTTCTGTCTGCATGTATGCCTGCAGGCCAGAAGAGGGCACCAGAACTCATTATGGATGGTTGTGAGCCACCATGTGGGTGCTGGGAATTAAAGTCAGGACCTCTGGAAGAGCAGGCAGTGCGCTTAACCTCTGAGCCATCTTTCCAGCCCCCGCACTTTATTTTTTATTTTTATTTATTTATTTTGGTTTTCGAGACAGGGTTTCTCTGTGTATCCTTCGCTGCCCTGGACTCACTTTGTAGACCAGGCTGGCCTTGAACTCACAGAGATCCACTTGCCTCTGCCTCTCGAGTGCTGGGATTAAAGGCGTGCACCACCACACCCAGCTACTGCACTTTATTTTTTAAAGTTTTGTTTGTATTAGTTGTGAGAGGACTTGACTTACTTCATTTTAGATAAAGCCTCCATCTTGAGTCTGGTCAGAGGCTAAAGTTGGGTGCTATAAGGTAATCATTCCTCCTTCAAGATTTGGACCAATAAGAATTATACAGGTATCCAGTGCCATGGACACCAGCCAATCCCAAACTAAAATTCCCCTAAGGGCCTTAAAGGGAGCCCACAAACATCTCTCAGGGTAGTCGCCATTTTGTATGAATGGTCTACCCAAGCATGCTGATTGTTTCTGCAGAATAAACACTCTTTTCTTTTGTGTACTATTTGAGTCTGGGGTCTTCCTTCAGTGATTGTTGGACCCTTACAGTGGGCATGGTGGTACACACCTTTAATCCCAGCACTCAGAAGGCAGAAGGAGGTGGATCTCTGTGAGTTTGAGGCCAGCCTGGTCTACAAAGCAAGTCCAGGACAGCCAGGGCTACACAGAGAAACCCTGTCTCAACTCCTCCCCAATATTTATTTTCATATATTTTATGTGTATGAGTGTTTTTCTTGCATGTATGGATTTTCTATGTGCACCTAGTGCTGCAGAGGTAAGAGGAGGCCATTGGATCCTCTGGAATTGGAGTTGCAGGTGGTTGCTGGGAAACAAACCTGGGTATTGTGCAAGAATAGTAAGCACTCAACCACTGAACCATCTCTCCAGCTCTATTTAAAAACAAAAAAAAAAAAAAGATTTCTAGGCAGTGATGGCACACTCCATGCTTTTTTGTTTTTGTTTTTGTTTTTTTTTTTTTTTTTGGTTTTTTGAGACAGGGTTTCTCTGTGTATCCTTGACTGTCCTGGACTCACTTTGTAGACCAGGCGAGCCTTGAAGACACAGAGATCCACCTGCCTCTGCCTCCCAAGTGCTTGGATTAAAGGTGTCTGCCACCATGCCCAGCAATTACAGACAGCTATGAACTGTCATGTGGGTGCTGGGATTTGAACCCGAGTCCTTTGGAAGAACCGTCAGTGCTCTTAACTGCTGAGCCATCTCTCCAGCCCCAACTCTTTTTTGTTATGAATAAAATACTGCAATTTTTCTCGATTACCAAACAAACAAAAAAACTCCTTCAATTTAGCTTTTTTTTTTTTTTGATTTTTTGAAACAGGGTTTCTTTGTGTAGCTTTGGCTATCCTGGACTCACTTTGTAGACCAGGCTGGCCTCCAACTCAGAGATCCGCCTGCCTCTGCCTCCTGAGTGCTGGGATTAAAGGCGTGCGCCACCACGCTCGGCTTAATTTAGCATTTTTGACAAGTCACTAAAATACCCAAAACAAACTTAAAACACATAAAGCGTATCACTAAATAGGACCGTGGCCTCCATTGGGCCCGTTCCTTTATCTTCCTCGGTTCCTGAAGAGCTTGGGAAAGCAATGGGTTAATGCCCCTCTCAGGAGGCGTGGCTTCTCTAAGGACTGCTGTGGACACAGTCCTAACCTGGGGTGTATTTATAGAGCTGTTTTCTCAGGGAAAGCCCCTTAGCCAGGGCCAGGAGTGCAAGGGCAGAGGATCAAAGGCAGTCTGCCATGTGGGGGTGGGAAGAGGTTTTTAGGCCAGGCGGTTTTCAGCGCTGACCCTGGCTATCTGCAGCCCCTTACCTATGAGGACACCAAGGGCAGGAAGGCAGGCTCTAACACCTACAGGTGGAAGGGGAGCAGGAGAAGAGAAAATCTGCAGGGCAGGAAGGCTCTACAACAGGATAGATGAGCCAAGGAGGGAGGTCAGCCTTTGACATTTGTCACTGCTGAGAGCTGAAGATGCTTTCCATTGAGAAATGGCTGTGCACCAAAGATCTCCACAGCTGTCACCTCCCTGGACTTGGTGGCCTAGGGAGCTCTCTGATGCCTCAGCAACTTGTGAAGGGTAAGATTAAGTTTGTAGATCCTGTCTTGAACATGAAAAGGATTTTTTTATAGAAAGATTGTGTAAGGGTTGGGCCTAGTGGTTCATCCCTGCTATCCCAGTATTTGGGAGACTGAGGCAAGAGAATTGGTCCAAGGCCAGCCTAGGCTACAGAGTGAGTTCCAGGACAGCCTGTGTTAAAGTGAGACCCTGTCTTTAAAGAATAAGCTAAGAAGATTATGCAAGAAGTAAATGTTCACTCAAAGCATCTCTAGGGAAGGGGCAAATAAAAGACAAAGAGTGCTGACCGAACTGGGTGTGGTGCTGCATTCTTACAATCCCAGCACTTGGAAATTGGAGTCAGGGAGATCCAAATATATAATATAGCCAGGCCAGCCAAGGCTATTTTATTCCACAAGGCCCAAACAGACAACAAAAGCATACTGATCAGACTCTGTTCAAAACAGAATGTCCCCTCTTTGTTGACTCGTTTTCAGAAGGTGCCATGCAGGCCACAGGACAGACACCATCAGTGGTCCTACTCAGTGCAGGTCCCTGCATGCTACAACCAGGCAACCTCTGTCTACAGGTGCACGAGCAGGAAAATAACAGTGTCACCCTGGAGGCCATGGGCCTCGGCGGAGCCTGCTCTTGTGAGTTTGCTAAGTGGCCGTGCTGTGGGGTCTTATGCTGATGCCCACAGCCCTGTGCTGACCTCAAGCTAGGTCAGAGGACCTTGTGTTTGCAGTGGGCACTTCTCCTCGGTGCAGAGGTAACAGCTGCTCAAAGTGGCAAGAATAAGAGTCTGAGTGAGCGTTTGGCCCTGCATGGGGCACCTTTATTAATTCATCCCCCCACCAACCCAGGACAAGGAAGAATGCAAGAGTAGGAGAATGGGGAAGAGCACCATGCTGTGAAGTGCTGTCTCCTACTGTGTGACAATGGCGATCACAGTCATGAAATCACAGCGTAGCTACTTTTTTTTATTTTTTTTTATTTTGGTTTTTCGAGACAGGGTTTCTCTGTATAACAGCTCTGGCTGTTCTAGACTTGCTTTGTAGACCAGGCTGGCCTCGAACTCACAGAGATCCGCCTGCCTCTGCCTCCCAAGTGCTGGGATTAAAGGTGTGCGCCACCACCGCCCGGCTAGCGTGGCTACTTATACTAGATCAAGCCATCCAAAATTCTGATATAGTCGGGATGCATGCACACACTCTCGAGCACGCACACACGCACACATGCACGCACTCACCTTTAATTCCAGAACCCTGGAGGCAGAGGCAGGAAGACCTCTGAGTTTGAGGTCAGCCTGGTCTACAGAGGTGTTGAGGGTTGGTCTTAGGCACTGTGTATTCAGTTGCTGATTTCTGTGCCCAGAGATCTGGTTGCAATAGGCTGTTGGCATTGTCATAATTATTGAAACATCTCCTGTTTCCACGTTGTGTAAAAATTGCTCTCCATCACCTCTGATTGGTGAATAAAGAGCTGAACAGAGGCTGGCTCAGCCGTTAAGAGCACTGACTGCTCTTCCAAAGGACCCAGGTTCAAATGCCAACACTCACAGCAGGCAGCTCACACTATCCTGTAACTTTAACTCCAAGGAATCTAACTCTGTCTTCTGGATTCAGTGGGTGCCTGTACTCACATGTGAACAAAATCACATGTGCACAGAGACCCGCATAATGTAAAGACCCATATACACATAATTAAAAAGAAAATGAAGAAGAAAAGAGGTTGGGGAGGGGTCGAGTTGGGGGGACATGGAGGGAGGAAATGGGAGGTGAATATTATTCTATTTCATTGTATATATGTATAAACTTTCAAGAATAAAGAAAAATAACTTTGAAAAAGTGATAATAAGCCGGGCGGTGGTGGCGCACGCCTTTAATCCCAGCACTTGGGAGGCAGAGGCAGGCGGATCTCTGTGAGTTCGAGGCCAGCCTGGTCTACAAAAGCGAGTCCAGGACAGCCAGAGCTGTTATACAGAGAAACCCTGTCTCGAAAAAAACAAACAAACAAAAAAAAAAGTGATAATAACTTTTGAAAACCCAGAGCATGCTGGTTAAATAATAAAGAGCTTCAGAGATAGCTCAGCAGGTAGGAAGTTAAGAGCACTGGCCACTATTGCTGAGGACCCAGGTTCATTCCCTGGGTTGAGTGAGTGTCTGTAACTCCAGTTCCAGAAGATCCAACACCCTCTTCTGACTTCCTTGGACACAGTCGCCAGGCACACATATGGTGAGCTTACATACATACAGGCAAACACTCATACATAAAATAAAAATCTTGCCAGGCATGGTGGCTCACACCTTTAATCCCAGCACTCAGGAGGCAGAGGCAGGGGGATCTCTGTGAGTTCGAGGCCAGCCTGGTCTACACAGTGAGTCCAGGACAGCCAGAGCTGTTACACAAAGAAACCCTGTTGTTGCTTTTCATGGTAGGGACTATTACTCTATTTATAGATATGCAAATAGAGGATTCCTAAAACCAAATGTAATGGCCTGCACGTGCATGCAACTCTGGGGCTCTTGATCACTTGAGCTCAAGTTTGAGGACACCCTGAAAAACCTGAGAAGGGAGCCAGTTTGCCACCCCTGGCCTTCTGCCTTGGTTTTCTTTCTTTCTCTCTCTCTCTCTCTCTCTCTCTCTCTCTCTCTCTCTCTCTCTCTGCTTTGGTTTTTTTAGACAGGGTTTCTCTGTGTACCCCTAGCTGTCCTGGACTCACTCTGTAGACCAGGCTGGCCTCGAACTCACAATGATCTGCCTGCCTCTGCCTCCTGAGTGCTAAGATTAAAAGTGTGCACCACCATGCTTGGCACAGCAGTGCTCTTAACCGCTGACCCATGTCTCCAGCTCCCTTCTGGGCTTTCTAGTCAGCACTGTTGTCTGTGTCTATATATTTGTCCTGTGGCTCAGATTTGCTATGTAGACAAGAATAACCCTATACCCCTGATGCCCTTGCCTCTGCCTCCCCAGTGCCGGGAATCACAGCGGTGGGCCACCTGTTAGCAGTATCATTTATATATCATTCGTTCATTTGTTTGTTTGTTTTTCGAGACAGGGTTTCTCTGTGTAGCCCTGGCTGTCCTGGACTCACTTTGTAGACCAGCCTAGCCTGGAACTCATAGAGATCAGCCTGCCTCACAAGTGAGTGCTGGATTAAAGGTTTGAGCCACCAGAACAGGCTGTCTATATATCTTGTGTATGACCAATCTTTATGAGAAATTCTGATAAATTTATTCAATACTTTTTTCTTACACAGTATCTGTAATCCCAGCAGTGACTGAGGCAGGAGAATTGAAAGTCCAAACCTCCCTGAGCTATGTAGTGAATATGAGTGTAGTTGGGTGTTGAATTAAACAACGTATTAACCTGAGTTATCCTGCTAGGCAGTGGCCCAGGCCTTTAATCCCAGCATTCCCGAAGCAGAGGCAGGCGGATCTCTGTGAGTTCGAGGCCAGCCTGGTCTACAGAGTGAGTTCCAGGACAGCCATGGCTACACAGAAAAACTCTGTCTCAAAAAAACAAAAACCCAGAACTGAATTATCCTGTAAGATGTTATCCTTTCTCAAGTGCTGACACTGATACCAGGGTATCCAGGTAGAACCCAGGAAGGAATCTGAAACTGTCTGTCTTGGATGTATGGTTGTCACAACCATTTCCTGAAAGTGTGGCCTGTGTCTTTCCCCACCTCAGAGTCACGGTTTGTTTATCTCTGTTCTTTAATAGACATTGCTCCATGCACAACTATTTCGAGTCTGGCTGATCTCTAGCCATGGTTTCCTGGTCCGGTCACATATTCCCACACTGTCCTCCCTCACTGATGATGTCATTCTGACCTTTAAGCTTTGGCTTGGCTCACCTCACTCCCCACACTGTTCTGGAGGGAATTGCCGCCTCCTCTTCTTTTCCCAGGTGCCTGGAAGGTGGGCCCTCTACCACATGTACTCTGGGTCTACCCACCTTACCTGGCACACAGTAGGTGGGCCCTCTACCACATGTACTCTGGGTCTGCCCACCTTACCTGGCACACAGTAGGTGGGCCCTCTACCACATGTACTCTGGGTCTGCCCACCTTACCTGGCACACAGTAGGTGTTTAATGCATGCTATGGGATGCGCCCAGAGGCAAGAAGTGGTGAGTGCTTCTTAAACAACTCTGGCCACATTCCAGCACTTTCTGGCTGTTTGTTGTCCAATGCCATGCCGTCGTGGGTGAGCTGGTTCTTGGGTATTGAGACAATGAAGAAACATGACCTGTCGGGTAAGATGAGGACTGAGGTGTGGACGACAGGCCCTGTGGACTCACAGACAACTACTCTGTAAATTCCAAACTTAGAATCTCCAAAGCCAGAGTTCTTCCTGACTTTACCTCTATATTTCTATATTTTCATCTTCTAGTGTCTCCCAGCCAGGCCCAGGGGTCTCCATGCTGAATGTGTCTGCTTGCTGATCAGGGCTCTCAGAACAGGAAGTACATACTTATGGGATTGGATGAATTGACCAGACGTGACCTTGACAGGCAGCAGGGTTACACAATCATCAATACTATGACAATTATGTTGCTTGTGTTTGAATGGCTGCAAATATCCCTGTTTCTTCTTGGGAAACAAGGTCACTAACTCGAACTTTCTGATTAGGCTTCTAGAATGTTCTCTGCTAATTGGGAAGATTTTTCAGATGATGGTCTTGGTGTTGTAGAATTTTATTTTATAGAATTTTAAAAATTTATTTATTGTGTGTATAAGTGTTTTGTCCGCATGGGTGTATATCTGGGGGCTATAGAGTTCAGAAGCAGAATCCCCAGGAATTGGAGTTGACCACCACATGTAGGTGTTGGGAACTTAACCCAGGTCCTCTACAAGAGGAACAAGTGTTCTCCACTGCTGGACCATCTCTCCCACCTTCGTTGTACATATTTGATCAATTCGTATCTATTATGAGGTAGGGGAGTAAGTAGCGAGGACTCCCTCCCTCAAACACAAGCCAACATGGAGCCCTACACCTAGGGTCTTAAGGAACAACGCAGCCACAAATGTGGTTACCTGGCTGGGAAGGCCATAGTAGTGCCCAGGACCGTTGCTGCTGCTGCTGGTGGGTACTGGGGCTGGAGACACGGGAAAGGTGCAGGAGAGGGAGTCCTGCGTCGGTGAGGCCTGGGACCTTGAGCAGTTTAAGCTTCAGCTTTCCCCTCTGTGCAGTCTGGCCTAACAACAAAACCCAGCTTATCTATTCCTAGGTTGTCATAAAAACTAAAAGAGAAAGCATGTGTGTGAAAGCTGTAGTCACATACAAAAATAGCACAATGTTATTGTTAATGATGCTTTAAGAAAAAATTTATTTTTAGCTGATGTGCCACTTAAAGCTGCCTGTCTTGTTTGATGCCTGTGGTTCTTGGAGTCCAGTAGGACACTATTTGTTAGCCTTTACTATTGACAGCAGAGCCATATGCTTTCAGGCTGAGTGACCACAATAGTCAGCAATACCCAAGCCTCTGCACAAGGGACTCTAGGAAATTGTGTGTGGCTGCCTATCTTCATCTTTTTTGTTTTGTTTTTCGAGGCAGGGTTTCTCTGTGTATCTTGGACTGTCCTGGCCTCTATTGATTTGTAGACCAGGCTGGCCTCAAACTCATAGCGATCCATCTGCCTCTGCTGGGATTAAAGGTGTGCCCCACCATGCCCCTATCTTCTATTTTTGTTGTTTTCTGAGACAGGGTGTCTCTATAGAGCTCAGCCTGACCTTAAACTCCTGTCTCTGCCTCCCAAATGCCAGGACAAGGGGCATCGAACTTGAATGTAGTAGGTAGGACCTCAATCAACCTAGGATCCAGGACTGAGCTCTGATTTCTTCCCAACCTAGCAGATTTCCTGGGCTTGTATCTGAGGTGACCCTAGACTGAAGAGCCTCAGTGGCTTTTGAGTGCAGATACTCTGAGAGACAGAGTCAGGACTACAGAAGGAAGGGTGGGTGCTGCCTAGGGGTGGGGAGTCAGGCTGAGGCCTCAAAGCCTGTTAAGAATATAGAGGAACCTATTGTTTGATTCTTCAGTCTGGAACTCCAGTTAACTACTGACCACAGCTGAACTGTGACCAACTCCCAGATCAATGGCAGATGCTGGAGCAAGGACAGGAAATAATGCATTTTGTCTGGAGTAAGTAAGGTTATATAAACCCACCTTCCTCCACAAAGTGTCATGTGGCAACCAGGCCTGGCACTGGGCCTGTCAATTCATCTAAGAATTAAACCAAGAATGTCCCACTCAGAGTCCAAGAACACAGAGAGGTCAGCTCTGAAGGTGACAAAGGCTCTGTCAGTCATTGAACCGGGTGCCTCTTTAAGAATTAGGGAGAAGAAGGGCTGGAGAGATGGCTCAGCGGTTAAGAGCACTGCCTAGTGCTCTTCCAAAGGTTCTCAGTTCAATTCCCAGCAACCACATGGTGGCTCACAACCATCCACAATGTGATCTGGTGCCCTCTTCTGGAATGCAGGTGTACATGCAAATAGAGCACACATATGCATAAAATAAATAAAATAAATCTTAAAAAAAAAAAAAGAATTAGGGAGAAGAGCAAGGAGAATGGGGCCGGGGGCAAGCAGAGCAACCCAGTTCCATTCCTGGAGTGTCTAACAGTGTCTCTTCTTCCCGGGCTGTGGTGGGTCCAGCATCTGGCTACAGGTCAGCCTTGTCATGGGAATCTTCCCCACATGAGTCTTGTTCAGATGCCTAGACATTTCCTTGTGTTTCCAGAGAGAGCCAGTTCAGTGTCCAATTAATCTTGATAAATTGCACCGAAGACTTAAAAGCAGCAGACACAAAAGTTCAGGAAGAAGGGCACAAAACTCCACTGTGGCCAGAGGTGGGCCTGGCAACTACGGGAGAGATGAGAATTTCATACATACCAAGGGCTTGAAGTCAGAAGTAGGAGAGTCCCAGACTGCTGTGAGGGAAACAAGGCAGGAGGTAAAACTTGTTTGGCCTCTGACCACAGGCCCCAGCCTATCCCAGTGGACAAAGAGTGGACCAAAAAGGGACCATATCTGCTCCAGTGCTGGACCAATCTTATTTGATTACAGTCTCCCTTATCCCCCAGCTGTTGGAGCTCTTCACAAGCTTTTCCCTCTGGATTCTGGCCCCTTTCCAGTCTTAGCATCCCAAACAGACCAAGCACCCCCAGCCAGGGCCCTGACACCTCATTAGAGTTCTCTGTGGGAACATAGCTCCATCTCCAAAGGAGACTGTCACCTCCTTGGGACTAACCATCCACCAATCCCAATGCCTACTTGTCTGCTCCCTCATACTCACCCCACACACACCCTCAGAATCTCTCAACATGTGCCTGACAATTCCCATTGGAGAATGCCTCGGAACATCCAGGAGAGAGGCACCTGGCTCTGACTTCCTGCAGGGAAGTTTTCTGGGAACCAGAATTTGCTTTGCACCCGCAGGAACATATCTTTGGAACAAGTCAGCTTTGATTTGTTTCCCATAACAACTAAATTTCCAGTCCGGGAGCTCAGTGCTCCATTGTCCTGCGTAGGTTTTTTGTTTATTTCGTTTGGCTTTTGTCAACTTGACACAAGTTGGAGTCATCTGGGAAAAGAAACCTAAACTGAGAAAATGCCCTATCAGATTCTTCTGGAGGCCTGTCTGTGGGGTCATTTTCTTGGTTAATGACTGATGTGGAAGGGTTCACCCCACCACTTGTGCATGGTGCCACCTCTGGGCTGGGTGGGCCTGGGGTTGTATAAGAAAGCAGGGTAGGCAAGCCAAGGGAAGCAAGCCAGTAAATAGATTTCCTCCATAGCCTCTGGTTTTAGTTTCTTCCTCAGGGTTCCTGCCTTGGCTTCCCCTGATGCTTGACCTATGACCTCTAAGTCAAATAAATCCTTTCCTCACCAGGTTGCTTATGGTCATGGTGTTTACCACAACAATAGAAAACAAACTGAATGGCCGGGGTGTGGTAGCTCACGCCTTTAATCGCAGCACTCGCACTCGAAAGGCAGAGGCAGGTGGATTTCTGTGAGTTCAAGGCCAGCCTGATCTACAAAGTGAGTCCAGGACAGCCAGGGATACACAGAGAAACCCTGTCTCGAAAAACCTACAAAGAAAGAGAGCGAGAGAGAGAGAGAGAGAGAGAGAGAGAGAGAAGGAAGGAAGGAAGGAAGGAAGGAAGGAAGGAAGGAAGGAAGGAA
>CAJQZJ010016855.1:6534395-6549005 GCA_907164525.1 Lophiomys imhausi | reverse complement strand
GAAGGAAGGAAGGAAGGAAGGAAGGAAGGAAGGAAGGAAGGAAGGAAGGAAGGAAGACAAACTAAAACAGATTGCTGTGACAGACTTGCCCCATGTTTTAAGTAGAACTGTGGAAGGAGTTCAGAATTTTGGGCTAGAAGAGCTGCTGAGTGTTCAGAGCTTAGTGGGCTGTTGTGGGAACTAAGAAGGTAATGCTTAGCGACGTGGATGGCGGAGGCCTGCCTTATGAAGCTTCAGAGGGAAGTAAAGACTCTGTCAGGGAAAAAAAAAAGACTCTGTCAGGGCCATTCTTGTGCTATTTTGTATTCAGAATGGTTGTGGTTATCTGGGGCTGAAGAGCCAGTTGTAATTAATTAGAGACCAGACCCGCTGAAGTGAAGCCTTTTCTTTACTGGGACAATTGACATTGGTCAGCTGGGGCTGTGATTAAGAAGAGACCACCAAGCCGGGCATGGTGGCATATGGCTTTAATCCCAGCACTCGGGAGGCAGAGGCAGGCGGATCTCTGTGAGTTCCAGGCCAGCCTGATCTACAAAGTGAGTTCAGAACAATCAGGGCTATGACACAGAGAAATCCTGTCTCGAAAAACAAAATAAGAGAAAAGACCACCATCACTGAGATAAAATCTTCTGGGATTATTTCCACAGGGTCAGTGCACAAAAGCTGTGGTTCAGAAGGGGCCACAGCTGTGTCTCATGCTGACGGCTGAACTTGGTGACATGTCAGAGCCATTCAGGTGGTGCTGGCTTTGAAGTCATGAAGAGGTCCTGGAGAGCAGCTTGGGCATGGCCCTGTGAGGCTGAGCTGGAGTCCCTGAGATAGCCCATGAGCAGCCATTGGTGAAGGGGTATCCTCAGCTGCAGTGGAGACCTAGCAAGTTGGTGATGCCAGGACCATGGAATGACCCAAGGACAGCAATAGCTGTGGAGCTGGCCTGAACCTATGAGATGAGCTATGTGTGCCTCAGAGAACAGAGCAAGAGAAGTGGAGCTTGCCGAGCCCTTTGGAGCCCAGATCTTGAGTGAGCCACACATTGAACACCAAGTTGTTTGCAGTGTTGGGAGTTTAGTTTTGCCTTAATTTGATTATCACTGTGTCTGGATTCTTCCCTTTGGAGTGAGAACCTATATAACTTGTTTTTCATTTATTAATCCCAAGATTCAAAAGAAAAAACAAAACAGTTACACAGTTTTGAGCCAAATATGAAGCAAGCTTTAATTAAATACTGACCAGGATTGGTTTTGGTCAGGACCACTCCCTGGAATGGCCCTGAGACATGTGTTGCAGAGGACAAACCCATAGGGCTATGATATTTTCCCATGTGGCTTTGTTATTTTCCAAGAACTACAACTTCCAGGATCCCAGGAAGTTACCTGGTCCATGGGCAGGTGGGGCTTTCTTACACATTTCCCAGGAACCCACAGTTAAGAGACTGGATTTTTAGCGAGATTTGGATCTTTCCTTTCCCCCCACACTCGCCTGCCCTGTTTTTTTGAGACAGGGTTTATTTGCATAGTCCTGGCTGTCCTGAAACTCCTTCTGTAGACCAGGCTGGCCTCAAACTTAGAGATTCACCTGCCTCTGTCAATATGCCCCAACATACTACTGTTTAACTTTGTATTAGGAGTCTTTTTTGTTGTTGTTGGTTTTTTTTTTTTTTTTTGTTTTTTGAGACAGGGTTTCTCTGTGTATCCCTGACTGTCCTGGACTCACTTTGTAGTCCAGGCTGGCCTTGAACTCACAGAGATCCGCCTGCCTCTGCCTCTGCCTCCTAAGTGTTAGGATTAGAGATGTGTGTCACCATCTCCTGGCTGTCACTTTGGATTTTTAAACCTTCCATCTTGTTTGTTTATTGTGTGCGTGTGTAGGTGGGCATACAGGTGCCTCAGTGTTAGCACCTGTGGAGGTCAGAGGGTAACGTTCAGGAATCATTATCTCCTTCCACTCCATGGGTCCTGGGGATCAAATTCAGGTCTTCAGGCCTTAACCCCTGGGCAATGTTGTCACCCTTGACATTAAAACATTTTGTCTATGCAGGTATGAGGCGTTATGCTCTCACCCCAGTAGGCTTTGAGTGGAAGTGGGAGGGGGGCTGTTGTTCTGTTCAACTGACCGTTAAACTTTTTTTTATTTGTTTTGTTGAGACAGAGTGTGGGGCCAGGAGGCTCTATATTGCTTTGCACCTTGCTAGGGACGTATCATCAGGGACTGACCTCCATCATGACAGGGTTTCTCCGTGTAGCCCTGGCTGTCCTGGACTCAGTTTGTAGACCAGACTGACCGTGAACTTGCAGAGATCCGCTTGCCCTTGCCTCCCGAGTGCTGGGATTAAAGGTGTGCGCCGCCACACCTGGCATTTCTGGAGGTTTGAATACCAAGCAAGGCTGGTAGCTGCTAGTGGCTGATGGCTGAGAACAGCTGGGTCCTCAGGACTGGCCAGAGCCAAGCAACTCAAGCCAAGATTGTAGAGAGGTCAAAGAGCACATTGTCTTCCAGGCCTCCACCTATGGGGAGGCTGGGTGTGGACCTTAGGCAGAGCCTTTCTTCCAAGCGAAGTGGACTGCCAAGTTGTGCACAGGCCCTTCACAAAGCCACTGATGCACTGAATTTAGCAGTGTTTATAAGGTTGAAAGCGTGCTGGGCCTGTTGGCTCTGGCTTCTCCCCAAACAGGTGAGGGCTCAGTGGAACCCAGGGCATAGGCATAGGAGGAGAGTGGCTTTGGCGATCTGAGAAAAGGGCATCATTGTGTAGGGAATCTCTCTGAGAGAATTTGGGAGGTTAGCCAAGGCCTTGGTGAGGCACAGGCCCCTACAACAAGTTCCTTGATGTTGAAGTGAGAGTGTAGGTCAGGGGAGCTGGGGCCATGCAAGGATCTGGAGGAAGGGGTATCACTGTCCTCCCTGAATAAGAAAGCAACATTAGGGAAACAGAGAAGGTTCCCTCAGGACCAGGCCATGGGGAGACATCAGTACCATCCTCTTTTACCTATCTGGTTTTCTCCAGTGAGTCCTTCACAGTGTAGTAGGATTTACTATTTACTTGTTTTTGTTTGTTTTGAGATAGGGTCTCAACTATACAGCCCTAGCTCGCTTGGAAATCACTCAATAGCCCAGGCTGGCCTTAAACTCATGTCAATCCTTCTGCCTCAACCACCCCACTGTTGGGATTATAGGTGTGAGCCACCGAGCCCAACTATTTTTTTCTTTTCCATTTTTGCTTATTTTTCTTTTAGAATTCTGAGGTTCTAAACCAGGCCCTTACTCAGTGTCTGATGAACTGTTTTCCCCAGTCCCCATGTTGCTTTCAGGACTAGTTTTTGTTTAAGACCATGTTTCCCAGACTGTTCTTGAAACCCCAGGGCTTGAGGAGCCCTTCTGTCTCATCTTCCCCAGCAGTTGGGACTTAGGGTCTGTGATACTAGCTTTTCTTTCTGTTTTTTTTGTTTTGTTTTGTTTTGTTTTGAGACAGAGTTTCTCTGTGTATCTCTGACTGTCCTGGGCTGGCCTTGAACTCACAGAGATCCACCTGCCTCTGCCTCCTGAGTGCTGGGATTAAAGGCGTGCACCACCACCCCACCATTACAGACAGCTGTGAACTGCCATGAGGGTACCAGGCTCCTTTGGAAGAGCAGCCAATGCTCTTAACCACTGAGCCATCTCTCCAGGCCCTGCTTTCTTTTCTTTTCTTTTTTTTTTTTTTTTGGTTTTTCGAGACAGGGTTTCTCTGAATATCTCTGGCTGTCCTGGACTCGCTTTGTAGACCAGGCTGGCCTCGAACTCACAAAGATCCGCCTGCCTCTGCCTCCCAAGTGCTGGGATTAAAGGCGTGCGCCACCACCACCCGGCTCTGCTTTCTTTTCTTTACTGAACACATCAAAACCAGTCCCACTTCAGGCCTTTATTAAAAGCTACATTCTCCAACAGTTACATTCCTGACTCCTGGCCATCCAGGGGTCAGCGCAAACGTTACTTACTTGAAAGGGCACCCTAGCCATTCTTTCTAGTGTTGGACACCGACCCACCTCTGCGTCCTTCCTGTTTCTCTATCTCATTTTCCTTTTAAAGATTGATCATCTGTTGATGCCCAATATGGTGGCTCTCATCTTTAAAATCCAGAGAAGGGGAGAGGTTGAGCCAGGGGCATCTCTGTGAATTTGCCCACTCCTATGCCTATGCACCGAGGGCATGCACTGGCCCCCGAGACCAGAAGGGGGCGTCAGATCCCCTAAACTGGAGTTACGGACTTCTGAGCTGCGGTTGCTGGTAATCAAACCCTGGACCCTGGAAGAGCAATGTTAGGTCCCAACCCATAAGCTCCCAAAATGGCAGCACCACTGACAGAGTCCCCAAATGACGGTCTGGGCTCAGCTCAGGATGGACTCTGACAGGGTACAACAAAAGTTTGCCTGAGGATAAATCAAGTTTGTACTCAGCATTCTCCGGAAACCTATGGAGTGGGGTTCTGTCTGCCAAGAAGAGCTTTTCCCCTTTTCCTCCCTACCAAAGGGGTCTTCTAGTTCCCTATTAGCATCTCAAAGTCCCTGGGCTCTTCCCACCTACAAACCTCCCCACCACCACTCTGAACTTCCAGGCTGTTCTGGCTTCTGTACCTTCCTCCTAGAAGTTACCCGGTCTTTTCATAACTGGCAAGGCTTTCCCTACCTTTTGCTCTCCCCTCTGACCCCTGAGAGACAGCCTTGGCTGTTTGAATAAACTTTTCCTTTTCCACCCGCAGCGGCGTCTACTTTAGCGGTTTCACTGCAACCCCCAGAGTAAGCAGCAAGTGCTGTTAACAACTCCTGCTCCTCTTCATTTTCATTTTCTTTTTTTTTTTCCAGACAGGGTTTCTCTGTGTAGCCCTGGCTGTCCTGGACTCTGTAGACCAGGCTAGCCTCGAACTCACAGAGATCCACCTGCCTCTGCCTCCCGAGTGCTGGGATTAAAGGCGTGCGCCACCACGCCCGACATGTATATGTATTAGAAATTTCTTTTGGTGGTGGGCACCTTTAGATTTATTTTATTATTTTTTTATATATACAGTGTTCTGTCTGCAGGTATGCCTGCATACCAGGCATACCAGAAGAGGGCACCAAACTTCATTATAGATGGTTGTGAGCCACATGTGGTTGCTGGGAATTAAACTCAGGACCTCAGGAAGAGCAGTCAGTGCCCTAAACCTCTGAGCCATCTCTCCAGCCTTTTTTTTTTTTTTTTATTAAAGGCAAGGATTCATTGTGTATCTCTGGCTGGCCTGGAACTCACTCACTGTGTACAACAGGCTGGTCCTTCTGCCTCTGCAGTGCTGGGATTGAAGGTAAATTCCGTTGGTTTTAAAAGTCATTTATAGTTTATTTTCATTATCAGGAGCTGTTTCGGGACTTTGTTCTTGCCTGACACATTTCTCAAACCTTTGAACAGGCTTGGCTCATACTGCACTCGGCAACTACCTGGTGAGCCCGCACAGGACCAGTTGGGGCAGCTGGATGGACTCGAGCTCCCACTAAGCCCTGCTGCTCCTGGAGGCTGGCACCGGGTGGCTCCAGGCTGCCCCTGGCTCAGTCCGCAGACGTCTGGCCTTTCCTTCTCTAAGTCTGGCTTCCTTTTCCCACTTCCCTCAACCACTCCCTCCCCAATCAGCATCTAACAAAAACTCTTTTGTGATTTTATGCCTGGGGTATTCATATGAGTCAACGGCTGAAGCCATTCCCGCAGAGCTGAGTCCAAAGGTCTGCTCAGCGTTTCCTTCTCGGAGTCCAGGGCCCCGCCCCGCCCCGAAGCTGTGTACTGTGGGTGCACGAAGTGCACGCTGGGGTCTCGGGTGGGAGAGCATCACGTGAGAGCAAACGTGCAAACCTAAGGAGGGGTACTCTGAGCTAGCAGTCGGGAAGGAGAGGCTTGTGAAATCTGGAGGAGGCTGCCGGCTCTGGGAGATGGCACGTAGCCTCCTGAACTGCCCCTGATACAGTGCCTCGCCCTTAAAACAGGATTCCTACAAGGCTACTTTGCTTGGCCTTATGGGCATCCCAGAAAAGATACTCTGTCTTGGCAAATAACAACTTCCTTATGGCCAAGTTCCTCACCGCACACCTACCAGCGGTTTCAGCGAGCTCCTCCTACCCCCTGCAGACCCTTCAGTTTCCTAAGGGAGAGAGGCTGCTTCTTGCTGAGTGCGCTAATAAACAGTGTATCCTTAGCTGTTGAAGGTCAGGCTCCTGTCTTTTCTGCCTCCTGTCCCTTTAAGCTGCCTCAGAAATTAACAGTCCCAAAAGATGTCCTTTTGGGCCCCTACATGTCTGACTTCCTCGTAGACCTGGCAGGTTCTCCTGGCTGCGGGTTGTGGAACAGTGTTGTAATATTTGTTAACGTTTTTTGTGTATTTGCACATTTGAGTTTTTTGTTTACTGGCATATGCTAGCTGCCTGTAACTATAGACTTCATTATGCTATTTTCATACACAAACAAAATGCATTTGATCATATTTACCCCCAATACTCCCTGTTTACTTCCTGTTGTTGTGATAAAGAATGACCAAAGCAACTTGGAGAGTAAAGGGTTTATTACATCTTACAGGTTTCAGTCCATCATTGATGGAAGTCAGTGCAAACTCAAGCAGGAACCTGGAAGCAGGTCATGAAGCTGATGGCCGAAGCCATGACCCTGAGTTCCTGTTCCTCCTACCTGCATCTCAATTTTGGGATTACAGATGCCACTGTGGGGACGTGGCAGCCAGCCCTCACCTGATGGCAGTTGTGCTGTTGCTTGTCCAGAAATGAACTGCTCTATCCCAGTGACTAGACTGCTCAGACCTGAGTAATAATTTACACACCCTTGTGATGATTAAAGGAACTTAATGTGGAGGCACACATCCCTTGTGGGTCATTGACCTTTTGCCCTGGAATGGCTGGGCGATCCTAATGGCCAGCAGGTGAGTTGAGAATAAATTTACAACCGCCTTTGCTTCCGGAAAACCTGCTTATCACTGTGGGAAATGGATGAAATGATCTTTTTATTACTATATGGTGGGAAAGTAAGAAAGCCAGGGAAGTAAAAGTTTTTTCCTGCCTGTGGATTCCGTGGATAGTTGCAGCACCCACCTTTTTGATGTCTGCCTTAAAACCCCACTGTAAACCAGGCGTGGTGGCACATATCTTTAATCCCAGCACTCGGTAGGCAGAGGCAGTTGGATCTCTGTGAGTTCGAGGTCAGTCTGGTCTACAAAGCGAGTTCCATAACAGCCAGTGCTATTACACAGAGAAACCCTTTCTCAAAAAACAAAACATTGTAATTCCACTTCTGCACAGCATGCTGCTTGGCTCCTAAGGCTGCAGTCCTTCTGCTAGCAGTATAATCTACATTTGAGTTGAGCCTAAGTCTTTGGTCTTTCCCAGTGGATTCAAAAGCCACACTACCACCACACCTGGTTTCTCTCTCTTTTTCATTCAGGCAATTTACCTAAGGGCCTTAAGGATAGTTCTATCTCCAAGCTGTTCCGGATCCCTCGGGTGATGAGTTTTCCCTTTCTGTAAAGGTGACTTCCCCGGGAATAGCTGACTCACCGAGCCCTTCCTTCCCTTCATTCAACGGCTTTCTCTCAAGGCCTTCCTTGCATGCCTGCTTTTGAAGCCTGTTATAGCTAAAGAAATTCCATTTTATACTAAGCATATATATCTTGGTATATACCAGCCATTTGTCTCTGACTCCAGTCACTGGAAGATAAGTTCCCAGTAACCTTGACTCAGTGACCCACTCACACAAATGTACAGCTGTGACTATGCACATGGCACATGGTATGACGTAACCTTGACTCAGTGACCCACTCACACAAATGTACAGCTGTGACTATGCACATGGCACATGGTATGACTAACTGCTTTTTATTTTTTTGCTTCTATAACTTGCTTATGCAGATACCCAAAGATTGTTTTGAGTTGCCTTAACCACTTAACTTTGCAGAACAGAACAGTTTTTGCTTGCTTGCATAGATATTGAAGGTCTTTTTGTGGTTTTCCCCTTTAAAAGTCATTCCACAGGGGTCAGAGAGATGCTCAGTGGTTAAAATCACTGACTGCTCTTCCAGAGGCCCGCAGGCTCCAACTCCCAGCACCCACATGGCAGCTTACAACTGTCTGTAATTCCAGTTCCAGACAATGCTTACACAGACAGACAGACATACATGCTGGCAGAACACCAATGTACATAAAATAAGAGTAAATAAATAAATCATTTAATTTTTTTTTTGTTTTATTAAAAAAAAAACCCTTTCCCATACTCCTCCTGGATGGGAATCTCAAATTTGGCTCCAAGACTGTTCATCCTGCTTGCAGCTAATCAATACATGTTTTTAATTATAGTTTTATTGAGTCTATGGTCTTTTCCCAGGGGTCACAAACTCCATAGCAAGCCCATGTAGTAAAATCACAACCAGTGACATAGTCCCTGTGCAAAGATGACACAATGATTCCTCGAGTGTTTATGACTCTCCTCCATATTGTTTTTTGGTTTTTTGAGACAGGGTTTCTCTGTGTATCCCTGATTGTCCTGGACTCACTTTGTAGACCAGGCTGGCCGTGAACTCACAGAGCTCCACCTGCCTCTACCTCCCAAAGAGTGGGATTAAAGGCGTGCGCCACCACTCCTGGCCTGTTCTTTTTTTTTTTTTTGGTTTTTCAAGACAGGGTTTCTCTGTATATCCTTTAGCTGTCCTGGACTCGCTTTGTAGACCAGGCTGGCCTCGAACTCACAGAGATCCGCTGGCCTCTGCCTCCCGAGTGCCGGGCTTAAAGGTGTGCGCCACCATGCCTGGTTTGTTTGTTCTTTTAACCAGGATCTCAAATAGTTGAGTCTGGCCTTCAACTCCTGATCCTCTAAGCCTTTACCCCTACCCCAAAGGGCTAGAATTACAAGACCCACCATGCCTGATTAGCTTACAGTTTCATAATTTAGAGAGGTCCGGACACAGGGAAAGGGAGAAGAAAAAAGGGAAGAAAAGGCTGGTGTGATGGCATACACCTAAAACCCCAGGCTGAGACAAGAGAATCTTAGGTTTTAGGCCAGCCTGGGCTACATAAGATAATGGTGTCAAAACAAAAACAAAAATAATTATTAGTTAATTAAAATAAGTAATAGCCGGGCGTGGTGGTGCACACCTTTAATCCCAGCACTGAGGAGGCAGAGGGAAGTGTGGATCTCTGTGAGTTCAAGGCCAGCCTGGTCTACAAAGTGAGTCCAGGACAGCCAGAGATATACACAGAAACCTTGTCTCGAAACAAACAAACAAACAAAAAGTAATATACCAAGCATGGTGACTTTAATTCTAGCACTGGGGAAGGCAAGTGAATCTCCATGAGTTCAAGGCCAACCTGATCTATCTAATGAGTTAGTTCCAGAACAACCAATCGACACAGAGAAACCCTCTCCCAAAAATAACCATTAGTCCTATTCCCTTCCTCTCAGGGAACTATGAGGAAGAGGAAGCAGGATTACTGCAGCCAGAGGGGAACGGATGACACCAAGGAAAACTAGTCTTCCAGACACAACAGGGCTGACACACACATGAACTCACGGAGACTGTCGGCATGCACTGGCCTGCACAAGAGCATGGGATGGGATCCCACGCTAAGTCAGGGAAGTAGACATGGGCTCCGTCCCTAAGCAAGAAGTTATCTCCAAGTGACATCCATCCACTTACAAAGGAAACATAAATTTTCTCCAAAAGAGTCTCACTGGGTATATTAACCACATTGGGTATATTAACTGGCATGCTCTGTGCCCTACACAAAACAAACTCAATAACTCAATGTATTTCTGTATAAGAAAACTTTTTGTCTCATATTGCTTTGTTTGCTTTTTTTTTTTTTTTGGTCTTACTGGTCTTTTGCTTGTGTATTATATTTTCTGGTTTTGTGTGTTTATGTTTTTTTTGGATTTTGTTCTTTGGGTTGGTTGGTTGGTTTTGCCTGTGTGTGTCTCACTGTTTCTCTTTTCTTTCTTTCTTTCTTTTTTTTTTGGTTTGGTTTTTCCATACAGGGTTTCTCTGTGTAACAGAACCTGGCTGTCCTGGACTCACTCTGTAGACCAGGCTGGCCTGAACTCACAGTGATCCCCCTGCCTCTGCCTCCTGAGTGCTGGGATTAAAGGCGTCGCCACCACGCCCGGCTAGTTTCACTGTTTCTTGTGCTTTGTTTTTGTATTTAAATTTTTTTACTATAGTTTGTTTGGCTTTTTTGCTTACCTATTGATTTGAGAGAGAGAGAGAGAGACGGCGTGAAGTTAGGTGGGTGGGAAGGTAAGAAGGATCTGGGAGGACTGAAGTAGGAGATACCAGGATTGGAATATATTGTGTAGCAGAAATTTTTTATTTATCACACATATTTATTAATACTTAACAATCACCTATAAAGTTCCTAAATCCTAAAACCCCAAACCCTAATTCTAAAACCTATAATCTGACTAAGAATATCTTAATCCCTAAAATAATCTAATATCTATAAAAAACGGACACTTTTTTTTTGGTTTTTCATGACAGGGTTTCTTTGTGTATCCTTGGCTGTCCTGGACTCACTTTGTAGACCAAGTTGGCCTTGAACTCACAGAGATCCACCTGCCTCTGCCTCCTGTGTGCTGGGATTAAGGGCGTGTGCCATCATGCCTGGCCCACTTATTAATTCTTAATTTTCTTGGTGTGGATCTTTACGGGTGGCTGGTTTTCAATAAGTCTTTCAATCTTAAAGTCTGTGAATCTTATTCATCAGATTTTAAGGCCAGTTTATAAATTTAATCTGTTCTGACCATTGATACAGTCTTTTAATCAGTCAAGCATTTCCTCTGTGGTCTTAGGGCCCAATTGTTTATAAGATCAAAAGTTTATTCAAATTGTCTTCTGCTCACCATTGTGATGCTCTGGGGTTCCAGCACTCTGGCTGTTCCAATTTTCTGGAGCTCCAGGGAGATATTTCTCCGTTTTGGCATTCTGGAGCACCAGGGAGGGTCTGCTTTTACTTTCTCCACTAATGTGGACTACTGCCAGGTCTGTGCAAAACGCATTGCGGCATGGTGAGGTCTCTCAGCATGTCTTGGCAGAGGAAGCCAAGGAGAAGGGCCAGGCCAGGGTCGTGTGGGCTTCCAATTTAAATCCCTTGTGTCATAATGTGTTGTAATGATCTTGGCCGTGAATTCTGGCATTTTCGTTGCCATAGTCCCTGGCGGGCTTTCCAAGGTACGCCTCCACAACAGTGCATCCTGTGGTCCCATGATCAATGACATCATTTGCTCTTAGTGGGCTTTCAAGGGATGCCCTTCAATGGTAAACAGGGTTGTAATTGGATCCACCCATATCTTTTACCTGAAATGCCAAGCTTCTGCCAATCCAAAATCCCTATGCTGCCAGATTCTATATTAACTTCACTAACGCTACCACAATAGTGTGTGAAAAAGATTATTAAAAACAAAAGTTTGCTGAGCCTGGTGCCACACACCTTTAATCTCAGCACTCAGGAGTCAGAGGCAGGTGAATCTCTGTGAGTTCAAGGCCAGTGTGGTCTACAAAATGAGTCCAGGACAACCTTGGATACACAGGGAAACCCTGTCTCAAAAAAACAAAAACAAAAGTTCAAGGTTATCCTCTGCCACACTGCAAGTTTAAGGCTAGCCTGAGCTCCATGGGAACCTGCCTTAGAAAACAAAAACAAGGGGCTGGAGCAATGGCTCAGCAGTCAAGAGCCGTGCATGCTGCTCTGAGGATGCAGTTTCATTTCCCAGTACCCACATGACAGCTCCTCCCAGTGCTAGAGGGTGAGACATTGTCTTCCTCAGGCACCAGGCACACAGGTGGTGCACAGTCATAAATGAAGACAAAACATCCATACATGTAAATTTAAACCATTTAAAAATATAAATAAGGGGCTGGAGAGATGGCTCAGCAGTTAAGAGCACTGGCTGCTCTTTCAGAGGACCTGGGTTCAATTCCCAGCACCCACATGGCAGTTCACAACTGTCTATAATTCCTGTTCCAGGGGATCTGACATCCTCACACAGACATACGAGCAGTTAAAACACCAATGTACATTAAAAATTAAAATATACGAATTATTTTAAAAATACAAATAAGCTGAGCGTGGTGGCACACACCTTTAATCCCAGCACTTGGGAGGCAGAGGCAGGTGTATCTCTCTGAGCTTGAGGCCAGCCTGGTCTACAGAGTGAGTTCCAGGACACCCAGGACTATTACTCAGAGAAAACCTGTCTCGAACACCCCCCAAAGTTAAACAATATATATATATATTTATATAAATATATATATAAGTAAATGAAGGGCAGGATTATGCTGGGTGGGAGGTATGATGTCTGCAAGACAGTACATTGCAACCATGGTGTGGCCAGAGCTAGGAGTCCTGATTTCAGGATCCTAAGGGCTTTGTGACTCAAAAGTGAAATTTCTGTAGAAAAGGAGAGGGAGGGACTTCTTATCAGGGAATGGCATGAGGAAGGGGACTGCCGAGTTTAGTCACTTCCTCTTTCTGTGGCTCAGTTCTTCAGCCTGTGGGCTGCAGTGAGAGACACATCTGTCAGAAGATGCTTTGTAAGCTGAGAAGGTTCCAGAACAAGACTGTGGGAACCTGGTCTAAGGATCCTGCCTCCTTAAAAGGAATTTAGCCCTGGGCAGTGACAAGGCTGCTCTCTGCGAATGTGAGTCACCCACCAGAGAGCTCAGAGAAACACTACAAGAATCATGAAGTGGTTGCTTTATCACCCTCTTTCTTTTTTTTTTTTTTTTTTGGTTTTTCGAGACAGGGTTTCTCTGTGTATCCTTGGCTGTCCTGGACTCACTTTGTAGACCAGGCTGGCCTTGAACTCACAAAGATCCGCCTGCCTCTGCCTCCCAAGTGCTGGGATTAAAGGCGTACGCCACCACCGCCCGGCTACCCTCTTTCTTTTTGATTTATGGAGACAGGACTTCCCTATGCAGCCCAGGCTGGCCTTGAATTCATACCAATCCCTGTGCCTCAGCCTCCCAAGTGTCAAGATGATAAATATATGCCACCATGCTAGCTATAACCTCTCATTTTAGAGATAAGGAAATGAGGCTTAGCATGATCAAAACCCAGCAACAATAATAACTATAAAAATTTAAATATTTATTCATGTATTTTATGTATATGCGTGTTTTGTCTGCATGTGTGTTGGCACACCAGAAGAGTATGTCAGACACCATAAGACTACAGTTATAAACTGTGTGTGCTGGGAATTGAACTCACAACCTGTGGAAGAGCACCCAGTGCTCTTAAACACCAAATCATTTTTCTAGTCCCAATAATAAGTAACTAACTAAAAACAAATCACAGCTGAGTGTGGTTCAAAATCAAGACCCTGTCTCTCTCTCTCTTTTTTCCTTCTGTCTCTTAAGGAAAGAAAGTAAGTAAGTAAGAAAGAAAGAAAGAAAGAAAGGAAGGAAGGAAGGAAAGAAACTCTCCGAGCGTAGTGGTACATGCCTTTAATCCCAGCACTAGGGAGGCAGAGGCAGGCAGATCTCTGAGTTCGAGGACAGTTTGGTCTACAGAGTGAGTTCTAGGACAGCCAGAGCTGCCCAGAGAAACCCTGTCTCAAAAAACCTAAGAAATAAATAAATAAAAAGAAAAGAAACTCTGTGTGTGAATGTGATCCTGGCTTTTCACTTTTGGACATAAGAACCTTGCACAGCCCACGTAATACATGTTATCTGTGGAAGGACTCTCTTATGTATTGAAGGCATGTAGCAGCTGTGAATAAAGACCTATGGCCTATAGGAAAAGTCAGAATAGGAGCTGGGACATTCATTAGGCAGAGAGGATTCTGGGGGAATGTTAAGCGTAAGGGATTTGCCCAAGAAGATGTGACCAGGAGAGACCCATGACACCTGAACACAGGTAACCAGCCATGTGGCAGAACTTAGAATAAAGCAAATGGGTGATTTTAAGTTATTAGCTAGTCAGGGAATGGGCCTAGCTATGTAGGGAGTTAGATTAATATAAATTAGATTTAGTAAATATCTAGGTTTCTGATACAGTCTCTTAATCCGGGGCATGAAGATCAACTTGGCTGTGAGCAATTAGCTTATCAGCTTATGGATGAAGTCCCGTGAAACGAGGGGAGTCTCTATGGACTGAAAAACAAGGTTGAAGCCAGGTGAGACAAGCAAAGACTTTATGACCTGGCATTGTTTTCAGCTGCTAAGCGGACAGAGCCCAAATTAAGCTGAAGCAGGTGGAACAAGGAGCCATCCTATTTAAGGACAAGTGGATGAGTACGAGAGAGGGCGTGCTAGGGTCTCCATGCTAGAGAGCTCAGATGCTAGCGAGTCCTCACGCTAGAAAGGACAACGAGTAGTTTGTATCCTCTGATGGAGAAAGTGCTGGTGGACTGATGGCCAGATCTCCCTGAGACAGAAAGAAGCTGGTGAGCAGAGAAAACCTCAGCAAGACAGCAAAAGGCCAAGGACTAGCCTGGTCTGCAAAGTGAGTTCAGGACTGCCAGAGATACAAGGAGAAACACTGTCTTAAAAAAAAAAAAAAAAAAAAAGGGCCGGGCAGTGGTGGCGCACGCCTTTAATCCCAGCACTTGGGAGGCAGAGGCAGG
>CAJQZJ010016855.1:6493926-6534385 GCA_907164525.1 Lophiomys imhausi | reverse complement strand
ACGCCTTTAATCCCAGCACTTGGGAGGCAGAGGCAGGCGGATCTTTGTGAGTTCGAGGCCAGCCTGGTCTACAAAGTGAGTCCAGGACAGCCAAGGATACACAGAGAAACCCTGTCTCGAAAAAAAAAAAAAAAGGAATATCTTTGGCAATATATGGCAATATCTTTGTAAATTTCTCCCACCTGCTCAAGTGGCCAGTCTCCTTTCTCTGTTTAAATTGTTTAAGCATAACCTGGGGCCGGGACCTGAGAGAGACTTAGGGATGAATGACAGCATACAGGAAATGCATAACCCTTGGTTATTATATATTTTATATATATATTTTATTGGTTATTATATATGTGTTGTAACTCCACCGACAAAATAAGCCAATTCCAGTTGAATTAGAGTAAAAAGGGCAGGTTGATTTGGGAACCAGAGCTCCTGGGCCAGTCCAGTAGCCTCAGAGGATGAGACTAAAGGGAGTTGCACATGGATTAAGGGGTGGAGGGGTTTTATAGACTGTAGGTAAAGGAGAATGATGTTTCCCTCATGGGCTGGGACTCGGAATGCCATAGGGAATGCTGGGAATGCCTTATTGTCCCACACAAAAGCCCTCTGGGCAGGCGAAATTGGAGGGGGAAGGTGCAAGGGATCTTACCAGGCCATGTCGGGTCCAACCTCATATATATAAGTTAGTGAAACCTATTCTTGGCCAGCTCCTCTCTGAGCATTAGCCAGATCTGGATGCAACAGTTGTTTTCCTTTATTAATCTCTTAGTGTACTGAATGGTTTCTCTCTGGGAAGACAGGTTAGCCCCATAGCAGTCTCTGCTCTCCTGGACAGAGAGGAAGACAATTATGGTTATGATGTGGAGAGCTTGAGGGGAGATTGAGAGGACTCTAGAATGCTCTGACCTGGGGGGTTCAAGGATGCCTCCTAGAGAAAATGGACCCTAGAGAGATGAGTAGAAATGCTTTGAGATTTGTTTGTTTGTTTTGCTTTATTTTTGAGACAGGGTTTCTCTGTGTAGCCCTGGCTGACCTGGACTCACTCTGTAGACTAGGCTGGCCTTGAACTCACAGACATCCACCTGCTTTTGCCTCCTGAGTGCTGGGAATAAAGGTGTGTGCCACCATGCCCAGCCCAAAGAATGTTATTTGAAGTCTTTTTATTGCTATAAATAGTTTCACTTGGGAGGTAGAGGCAGGTAGATCTCTGTGAGTTCAAGGCCAGATTGGTCTACAAAGTGGGTCCAGGACAGCCAGGGCTACACAGAGCAATCCTCTCTCGAAAAAAACAAAAACAAAAAAATTTTTTATTAAACAGTAGTATTTTCTTTTACCCTAGATCCCTGGGCTATCTAATATTAGGTTCTTGGTTACCTAAGCAGTGTAGGATATGAGTTCTGTTTTAGTTAGAGTTAATTGCTGTGATAAACACCATGACCAAAAGCAACTTGAGGAAAGGTTTACTTATTACTTCCAAATAACAGTTAATCATTGAAAGCAGTTAGGGCAGGAACTCAAATAGGCAGGAACCTGGAGGCAGGAGCTGACGCAGAGGCCATGGAAGGTGCTGCTTCGTAGCTTGCTTACCCTGCTTTCTTATTGAACCTGGGACCACCAGTCCAGGGTACCACCACCCCATCAATCACTAGAGAAAATGCCCTGCATGCTTACCTTATGGAGGGATTTTCTCAATTGAAGCTCCCTCCTCTCTGATGATTCTAGCTGTGTCAGGTTGGCATAAAACCAGCCAGTGCAGATTCTATCTCATGGAGCGGGCCTTACGTAAATCAGGTAGTGGTTGGTTGCTCCCACAAGCTTTGTGCCACGATTGCCCTGGCATATCTTGTGGGCAGGACTCCAGTGTATATCAAAGGGTGTGTGGCTGGGTTGGTATTACATTTCTCTGAAAGCAGAGGCCACAATGTAGATGCTGAGGATGGAACCTGGGTTCTCTGTAAAAGCAACAAGTGTTCTCAATTGCCGAGCCATCTCTTCGGCCCCTACAGTTTGCTTTTGTTTGTTTTCTTTCTTTTTTTTTTTTTTTGATTTTTCGAGGCAGGGTTTCTCTGTGTATCTCTGGCTGTTCTGGACTCGCTCTGTAGACCAGGCTGGCCTCGAACTCACAGAGATCCGCCTGCCTCTGCCTCCCAAGTGCTGGGATTAAAGGCATGCGCCACCACCGCCCGGCGCTTTTGTTTGTTTTTGACATGGGTTTTAACTGTGTAGCCTTAGCTGGCCTGGACCACTGTGTAGACCAGATTAGCTTTGAACTCACAGAGATCTGCCTGCCTTTGCCTTCCAAATGCTGGAGTTGAAAGTATACACCACCAGGCCTGGATGAAAAACTAACTTGGAAAGAATCAGAGACTGCAGGGGCTGGAAACATGGTTCAGTGGTGAAGAGGATGTGTGCTACTCTTGCAAAGGACCTGAGTTTGTTCCAGCATGCATATTGGATGGACAGCCATGCAACCACCTGCAAGTCCAGCTCCAGGGCATCTGACTCCCTCTTCTGGCTTCCATGGGAACCTGCATTCACATGTACACCTCCTGTATAAACTGAGGATTTTGGTGGCAGTGTATAAACTGAGGACATACTGCTCCAAAATATGGTTGAGGGGAAGATTTTTATTGTAGATATGAGGGAGAGAACAGCCAGAGGCATCTGGGAGAGTCCAGATGGGAGAGAGGAGTAAACTGAACATGTCCAGCCACTGGATCTGGCCGTGAGAAGAGAGAGAAAAGACAGAGAGTGTGGGCAACGGAGACCAAGAGAGGGGGCAAGAGAGGAAGACAGAAGACTGCACGGAGAGGAAATAGTAGATCATAAGGGAATGAGAAGCTGGGGGAGGGAAGCCCATGAGCTGGAGAAGTTTAAGGTAGGCAGAAGGTGAAAAGAGCCATGGGTGCTTGGTTTGTCTTGTTGAAGACTATTTATTTACGCCGGGCGTGGTGGCGCACGCCTTTAATCCCAGCACTTGGGAGGCAGAGGCAGGTGGATCTCTGTGAGTTTGAGGCTAGCCTGGTCTACAAAGTGAGTCCAGGACAGCCAGGGCTACACGGAGAAACCCTGTCTCAAAAAAAAAACAACATAGAAAAGATTATTTATTTACTTATTTATTGGTTTATCAAGACAGGGTTTCAAGCAGGACATGCTGGCATACACCTTTAGTCCTGGCCTCTCCCTCCCTTTTGTAGCATTAGGTTATTTATGTGTCTGTGTATGGATGGATGTTTCTGAGTGCAGGTGCCTGCAGAGGTCAGCAAGAGTGATGGAGCCTGGGGGCGCGCGCCTTTAATCCCAGCACTTTGGAGGCAGAGGCAGGCAGATCTCTGTGAGTTCGAGGCCAACCAAGTGAGTCCAGGATAATCAGGGTTATGCAGAAAAACGTCCTGTCTTGAAAAACAACAACAAAAGGGTGATGGGTCTCCTAAACACAGAGTCACAGTGGTTGTAAGCTGGGTGTGGTGGCGCACACACACTTGGGAGGCAGAGGCTGGCAGATCTCTGTGAGTTCAAGGTCAGCCTGGTCTACAAAGCCAGTCCAAGACAGCCAGGGCTGTTACACAGAGAAACTCTGCCTTGAAAAAGCAAAACAGAACAAAAAAGAGTCACAATGCTTGTAAGCAGCTATGTGGGTGTTGGGGACCAACCTGGGGTTCCCTGCAAGAGCAGCAAGTTTTCATCTGTTGACCCCTCTCTCCAGACCCTTGTATTTTTCTTTTTTGATAAGATATCATGTGTCCCAGACTGTCCCGAAGCTCACTGTGCACCGAGGATGACCCTGTGCTTCTGCCTCCACCTGTACGTGCTGTGCTGCAGTTACAGGTGTGTGACGCTGCCACCGTTGGCTTCTGAAATGAGGAGCAGTGAGCCCCGGGCCTGTGTGCCCAGGGTGAGCTGAGTGCTCTACTAACTGAGGAGATTTTAATACAGATTTTTTTTTTGAGACAGGGTTTTTCTGTGTATCTCTGGCTGTCCTGGACTCACTTTGTAGACAGGCTGGCCTTGAACTCACAGAGATCTGCCTTCCTCTGCCTCCCAAGTACTGGGATTAAAGGCGTGTGCCACCATGCCCGGCCATTACAGACAGCTGTGAACTGTCATATCGGTGCTGGGATTTGAACCAGGGTCCTTTTTGGAAGAACAGCCAGTGCTCTTAACCTCTGAGCCATCTCTCCAGCCCCCTTAATACAGATTTTAAGCTCAAGAGTTCAAAGAAAGAACAGCTCTCCAGAGGAAGACAAACCTCTCTGTGCCTTCACAACAGTTGTGGACGCCATTCTTTGAGGTTTGAAGCTATTAACTTTAAAGAGTTGGTAGGGAATTAAAGGAAGTCCCAGGTTCTCGAGGAACACCTGGCGGGGTTACAGTTGATAATGTGAATTCTAGATCTCAGGGTGTAAGGAGTTGGCTGTCTCCACTGCAAACAAAGCCAATGCTCTTGTTTATGCTATTTCCAGAAAATACTCTGGTGAGGAGGCCAACCCTTTCTCTCTCTCTCTTTTCTGAGACAGGGTTTCTCTGTGTAGCCCTGACTGTCCTCACTTTTGTAGAGGAGGCTGGCCTTGAACTCACAGAGTTCCACCTGCCTCTGCCTCCCGAATGCTGGGCCTTTTTCTCTCTTAAGTTGGTCTCCTTTTTTTTTTGAAGTCACAGCAACATAAAGGTAACTAAGACATTATGTTGCCATATTTGCCTTTCTGTTGTGCCTCAGTGGTAAGAAGGGAGGGCCCGGGAGGCCTGTGCTCTGGGTCTGATGCTAAATGGTGTTAGCTGAGTCCAAATCAACACAGAAAACTGAAGCCCGAGCTTGATTTCAAGTGGCTACAGATTGCCAATCCCCTCAGTAATTTCGAAAATAGCAAAGTTCTCTTTAAAAGGCAATCGGACACTGGGCGTTCTTGAGTTGATGATTAGAATGAGAGACAGCCAGAGGCTGTCTCAGAAAAAATAAAATAAAACCAGGCGTGGAGCCTCACGCCTTTAATCCCAGCATTCAGGAGACAGAGGCAGACAGATCTCTGTGAGTTCGAGGCCAGCCTGGTCTACAGAGTGAATCCAGGACAGCCAGGGCTACACAGAGAAACCCTGTCTCAAAAAAAGGAAAGAAAAGAAGAAAGAAAGGAGCCGGGCGGTGGTGGCGCACGCCTTTAATCCCAGCACTTGGGAGGCAGAGGCAGGCGGATCTTTGCGAGTTCGAGGCCAGCCTGGTCTACAAAGCGAGTCCAGGACAGCCAGAGCTGTTAAACAGAGAAACCCTGTCTCGAAAAACCAAAAAAAAAAAAAAAACAAAAAAAAAAAAAAAAGAAAGAAAAGAAGAAAGGAAGGAAGAGACTTTAGATGCTAAAATGAATAGCATGGATTGCAAAGCAATTGTGTCAAATATTCAAGAATAAAAGCCAGGCCGGGCGGTGGTGGCGCATGCCTTTAATCCTAGCACTCGGGAGGCAGTGGCAGGCAGATCTCTGTGAGTGAGTTCGAGGCCAGCCTGGGCTACAAAGGGAGTCCAGGACAGCGAGGGTTACACAGAGAAACCCTGTCTCGAAAAACCAAAACCAAACCAAAACAAAATAAAAGAATAAAAGCCAGGATTAGCTAACTGGTCAGGATTAGAAATTCTAGGAAAATGAAGCCGGGCGGTGGTGGCCCATGCCTTTAATCCCAGCACTTGGGAGGCAGAGGCAATGATACACCAAGAAGTGAGTGTGGTACTGAACTGAAAGACCACCCTTGACAAGAGTTACTCCATTTTGTGACCAGGCCTTGAGTTTGAGTTCTCAGAAAATCCTGTGACATCAATCTAGGCCTCCATCCCCTAGCAACAGCCAAAATAGTTATGAGAAACTATTGCCCCACTTCCCTAACTGCTCCAGATGTTCCTGCCGATAAGAAAATTCAGCTGTTGGTAGTTTGGCAGCTGCATTCACACCAATCAGGCTTTGATCTTTTGGCATTCCCCTAAGTTCCTCCAATCATGATGTTACACGGCATAACTTGTTTGTTTTACTGTATAAAAGCCCTTTGACAGAACTCCAGCTCACAATAAAATCCTCTGGTGCTTGCATCAGAATTGGCTCCTGGGGTCTTCATAAGGGTGTCGACATCTGGGAATAACAGTACACACCTGGGATCCCATCACCATGGCCTGGAGGATCAAGAATTCAAACTCACTCTTGGCTTTACACAAATATAGCAAGAGGCTAACAGAATCCTATCCTGTCAAGAAAAAAAGGGGTAGGGAGCCTCCTATGGTGCATCAGCTGGAATGACAGCTGGTACTTCTGAACTCTCCCATGTTATGAAAAAAAGGCTCAAAGAAAATGGCTGACTGGCTGGGCATGGTGGGACACGTCTGTAATCCCAGCACAAAGGCAGGTGAGTTCGAGGCCAGCCTTGTCTACAGAGTGAGTTCCAGATATTCAATGCTAGGGTTACACAGAGAAACCCTGTCTCGAAAAAACAAACAAACCAAAAAAAGAAAAAGAAAAAAAAAGAAAATGGTTGACTGTGTAAGTCTTTCTTTTTTCTTTTTCTTTCTTTTGGTTTTTCAACACAGTGTATAACAGAGCCCTGGCTATCCTGGACTCTCCACTTTGTAGACCAGGCTGGCCTTGAACTCATAGAAATCAGCCTGCCTCTGCCTCCCAAGTGTTGGAATTAAAGGGATGTACCACTATGCCCAGCTTGTATAAGTCTGTCTGTCTGTCTTTCTTTCCTTTTCTTTCTCTCTCTCTTCTTTGTCTTTTAAAATAAGTTTATGAATATTTATGAGGTAGGTGTCATTGGTCCTATAAGTCTTTCTTAACACATTCTGTGCTCCCAGCCTTTCCCTCAGGCCTCAGCTCCTAGCTATAGTAGGCAAGTAGGTGTGGGCCATGGGATCTCCTTCTCAACCCAAGGAATCTGAGGGGATTGTGTCATCTGAACTGCTTCCTGTTTATCTGAAGGCAGACACACAGAGAGTGGATGTTGGTAGCCTTTTCAGCTCATACAGGAGTTTTATTTTAGATTTATTCATTAATTTATTAATTAGTTAATTTATTTATTTATTGGTTTTTTTTGAGACAAGGTTTCTCTGTATAACAGAGCCCTGGATGTCCTGGACTCGCTTTGTAGACCAGACTGTCCTTGAACTCACAGAGATCTCCCTGATTCTGCCTCTCGAGTGCTGGGTATAAAGGGTGCACCACCACACCTGGCTCTAGATTTATTTTTGATATGTATGGATGTATTGCCTACATAGAGATCTGTGCCATGTGTGTGCAGTACCAGTAACCATCAGAAGAGGGCGTCAGACCCCCTGGAGCTAGAGTTATAGGCAATTATGAGCCTCCACGGGAGTTTCCTGAAAAACTGCAGGGGGCGTTTAGAAGTCACCAACATTTATTAGTGATAAACAGTGATCTTCTGCACACCTGGCCATGTCTGTTATTTGCAGCCTTTTATTTCAGTTTTAAGTTATACATAGGGGACATATAGAGTCGAACAAGCCATGGAGATGACATCATTTAATCTTTTCTCATACATGTGTGGAGAGGCCCTCAACATTCACATAACATGCGGAAAGGTGTAGCTTTATGGAACTTAGAATCTAGCAGATATACAATTAGAAATGAGAAACTCTATCTCAAAAAACAAAATGAAAAAAAAAGCAGATATATACACACAAAAATTTTTTGAGCTGGGTGTGGTGGCTCTCGCCTTTAATCCCAGCATTCAGGAGGCAGAGGCAGGTGGATCTCTGTGAGTTTGAGGCCAGCCTGGTCTACAAAGTGAGTCCAGGACAGCTAGGGATACACAGAGAAACCTTGTCTCAAAACAAAAACAAATTTTTTTTAAAACCAGATTTCATGTAACTCAAGCTGACTTCAAAGTCAATATATAGACCATACTGAGTTTGAATTTGTTATTCCCCTGCTTTAGCCTCCTGAGTGCTGGAATTACAGGCATGAGCTGTGCTCAACCAAATAAGTTTTGGGGTTTTTTAAAAGACATTTATTTATTATGTATATAGTGTTCTTTCTACATGTATGCCTGCAGGCCAGAAGAGGGCAACAGATCTCATTATAGATGGTTATGAGCCACCAGGTGGGTGCTGGGAATTGAACTCAGGACCTCTGGAAGAGCAGCCAGTGTTCTTAACCTCTGAGCCATCTCTACAGCCCCAATTAAGTATTTTTTTTTTAAGATTTATTTATTATGTATACAGTGTTCTGTCTGCAGGTATATCGGCAGGCCAGAAGAGGGCACCAGATTTCATTATGGATGGTCGTGAGCCACCATGTGGTTGCTGGGAATTGAACTCAGGACCTCTGGAAGAGCAGCCAGTGCTCTTAACCGCTGAGCCATCTCTCCAGCCCAATTAAGTATTTTTTAAACCAATAATTATATTAAAATCTATGAAATATAGCCTCTGTTTGTCGTCTGTGTGGACCCTGACTGAATCCATGTTGAAAAAAGTTTCCATTTTGTATTAAGTTTGACTCAGAGCTGACCTCCAGTTCCAGAACAACAAAATGTACCGGACCTTGCATTCCAGGGGTGTTCCCTCGTCATCACCAGACACCTCACTGGGAGAAAGCACCCAAAAAGTCTAAACAAACTTTCTGGTGGTCAAGCTGACCACAGCAGTTTAGTCAGTAACAACGAGCCAATCAGAAATGGACATGACTAGCTACCCAAATGTCATCCAATCATATGGTAAAGAACCTGCTTCTTTGTCTGAGTCTCTATATAAACTCTGTACTTTTGGGTCTGGGGCCTCTCAACTCAAACTGCTGTGCCAGTGAGTGTTGAGAGTCCAAGCTCCTCTGAGCTTGAATAAACAACCCTCATGCATTTACATCGGAGTTGGCTCCCAAGTGGTCTCTGGGGGTCTCCAGAACCTGGCAGAACAGTCTGTCTGTCTGTTGCCTGCCTTTTTCTGTGTATGTTTATCTCTTGGAAATCACACCAAAGGGTAAATATGTGAGTTAAGTACTCTAACATTACATCACATCCCCAGCTGCATTGCCTAGTTTGTTTGCTTGGTTTTTGTTTTTCAACTTGACACAAGCCAGGGTCATCTGGGAAGAGGGACTCTCAACTGAGAAAACACCTCCATCAGACTGGCCTGTGGGTAGGTGTATGGGGCATTTATGACTGGTGTGGGAGGGTATGTCTTGCTGTGGGTAGGTGATCCTGGGCTGTATAAGAAAGCAAACTGCGCAAGCTTGAGAAGCAAGTGAGGCAGAAGTATTCCTCTTCCATGGCCAACACCAGTTCCTGCTTTGAGCTCCTGCCGACAATTTCCTTCACCGTGGACCTTAAGATTTAAGCTCAAATGAGTCCTTTCCTCTTCAAGTTGCTTTTGGCATGACGTTTATCACAGCAGCAGAAAACAACCAGGGCATCAGTTCATTTTTAGGTTTTTTTTTTTTTTTTTTTGGTTTTTCGAGACAGGGTTTTTCTGAATATCTCTGGCTGTCCTGGACTCGCTTTGTAGACCAGGCTGGCCTTGAACTCACAAAGATCCGCCTGCCTCTGCCCCCCAAGTGCTGGGATTAAAGGCGTGCGACACCACCATCTGGCTTTTTTGTTTTCTTTTTAACAGACTTGATTCACTTTTTTGTTCTTGTATAAAAAAACCCCTATGTGGTAGCCACAGCTGGAGCCTGGGTCCCCTGAACAGAGACTCAGGTGTGGGTTTTCACAAGAAGGTCAGGGAACTCCTGGTAAGGAGACTTGGTGAACGCTGTCTCTTTTTCCAGAGGTCAGGGGTCAAGGTCTTGGAGATGACATCAAAGGTGGCCTTGGCAAAGTTGCCCTAGGTGGCAGTGCAGCCCCCGGCTGATGTGTATCAGTCATCAATACCAGCCATCATCAGTAGCTTCTTGGGCACAGGAGCAGAGAGGATGCCAGTGCCTCTGGGGGCAGGGATGAGTCACACCAAAACAGAGCCACAGCGGTCTGTCACCTTGCATGGAACAGTGTGGAGCTTCCCGATCTTGTCCCCCCCAGTAGCCTCTCTCACAGGGACGATGGAAAGCTCGGCCAAGATGATGGCCCCTTGAATGGCAGTGGCTACCTCCTTGGAGCATTTAACACGGAGACCAACATGACCACTGTAGTCCCCAATAGAGACAAAGGCCTTGAACCTGGTCCGCTGGCCAGCCCGAGTCTGATTCTGCATTGGCATCCTCATCCTTTAGGGATGTGCCCAGGAAAAAGTCTACAATCTCGGAATCCTTAATTGCCAGGGAGAACAGGTAGATCTTCTCCAAGGCTTGATCTTCATGTCCTAAATCAGGCGGCCCAACTTGGTGACAGGGATCCAATACTTGTCTTAGGCTTTACCTCCACGAGCCGGGTGGCCTCGACCTCTACCATGACCACGGCCCCTAAGACCGCTGCCGAATCCTCCGAGGAAGCTGCCATGGCCTCCTAACCCAGGGCCTCCTGTAAAAAAAAAATAATATGGCTAATTAAACTATTTAACCAGTATTTAGATTATTGTTAATTTGTTCGGCAGCCTTTAATCCTTATCCCGCCATTAAGCAGACATTATAAATGAGTACACACAGAGACCGCATGGATTTTTTTTTTTTGGTTTTTCGAGACAGGGTTTCTCTGTGTAGCCCTGGCTGTCCTGGACTCAATTTGTAGACCAGGCTGGCCTCGAACTCGCAAAGATCCGCCTGCCTCTGCCTCCCAAGTGCTGGGATTAAATGCGTGCGCCACCACTGCCCGGCTGACCACATGGATTTTAACAAGCCTTGGCCTGAGTTGTGCATCCCTGGCCCATCTAGCTCTTAATTCTATTATTCAAATATGACCCCATATATACATACGTCCCCTTGGACTGCCATTTTCCATGCCATGCCGATGTTCCTGGCCATGTGGAATGAGGTTCTTTTTCCTAACCCATAGCGTGTGTGCCTCCTTCCTGCTGCTCCTGGCTGGAATGTCTTTTTTTGCTGCTGGCTGGAATGCTTGAATCCTCTGTCTAAAGCACAGGCTTCCTGTTCTAATCTCAGGAAGTCCCACCTTTCTCTGTCTTTGCCCAATCTCAGGCCTTGGCATTTTATTGAACCAATCAGATTTCAATGTAAGTAACAGACAGCAAGCAGGACCAATTAATTAACATTTAGAATGCTTAACACTACCCCAACAATTCCCTCCTTTTGTCTAAAAAAAAAGGCTAAATTTTTTTAACTCATATAGTAAAAACAATAACAACAAATATGAAACAATCAAGAAAACCATATATAAAAGTTATGTACATAATGCTTAGCCTATTTGTACCAGGCAATCTTGAAGAAGGAAAAAAAATCATCTATCTTGGTGTGTCTAAAGTTCTGAAACTAAATAATTTCTATCATATCCTATATTTATAAAGCTAAAGATTTTATTTAGACTTGAAAATATCCTTTTAAATCCTAAACAACTCAAGTTCAATTGAAATTTTATAACTATTATGCCTTCAACCCCATCAGACACATAAGAAGGGATAAAGTTATTATTTGAGTGAGTAGGAAGCATAGGAGAGCAGCTTCCAAAAAGAAATATGACAGTTTGTTGCCTAGACAGTCCCAAATATGTCTTGATATCGTTGGAGCATCATCTTCAGCCTTCTGGCCAAGCATTTTTCACAGACTAAATTGTGCAGCAGGAAATAAAAAGGATTTTCCCATTCTGTCTCTGCAGAATCAGGACATCAACTTACCTGCATTTAAGCTCTGGTCTATCTTTGGACTGTATATAGTCTGTTGAGAGAGCAGGGACATTTTTGTTTAGTAGGAATTATCTCCTGATGGGAGATTTCTTTTTGAGGAATTATCTCCTGATAGGAGATTTCTTTTTGATGCTCATTGTCTTCTTCCAGGTCAAATGGGAGCTGCCAGGAACTGACTGTCTGTAGGGGTGAGATACTTTGTTTCTTCAATTCTATTGAGTCTTTCCTGTTTTCCTGACTTCAAACTTGTTTTTCAGTCTATTGAGTCTTTCCTGTTTTTCCTGACTTCAACCTTGTTTTTCAATCTATTAAGTCTTTCCTGTTTTTGCTGACTTCATGCTGATAATGCTCTTCAGGCCCCGAATTAAGAGACAGTATCAGAAACTCCTATATATTTTCTAAATCTAATTTATCTAACCCCTACAACTGTCTTAAGTCAAACAATTCTTATAATAATAAAAACATCTTTAAATGTCATTTTCTATATGCCTCTGAGGGTTTTGAAGACATATACTATTTTATATATAAATCTATCTATCTGTCTTTGAACAAGCAAACTGTATATTTTTATCCATTTATTATCTGTTTAACCTAGTATTTGACATGACCAGAAGCTTGACTGGCCAGTGAACTTGTATTATCCAGACTCCTAAATAGATTGCAATAGCAACCCATAAAAGGATCGGAAGTAAACCTGTACTTTTAAATGATTTGTACAGACACAATACCTTACACAAGAGTTGAAATATACATATTATGTGTCAAAATATAAAATTATATACTAATGAATCAAACTTAATCTTATTTTTGTATCAATATACAAAATTCTATACCAATGTATCAAAAGATAACCTTATTTGAGAATAACAATAATTTTAAGTTTCAGAGCCCATTCAATAATCTATCCTTATATCTTATCATTTCTATATTATATACATATATTCCCCCTCTTTTTCTTTTCAAGTCTTTCCCCCCTATATAAGAGAGAAAGAAGGATAGAGAAAAGAAAAAGAGATCTTCAAGTCTAACTTTCTCTACCTTGCTTAACAAGACCATTTAACAATTTGTAGCCATTACCCCTAAACAACATTTATCATCCACCCCACTTTTTGGGAATAGTACGTCGCTCTCTTAAAACTGCTTCCTGCTGAATTGGGATGCAGAAAACCTGTTTAGGGGCCCAAATAAAATGTAAAAAAAAAATGGTTACGCAAGTAAATTGTAGCATTTGTTGTCCAGTCTCTATGTCCTCAGCAATTTGAATGTTCTGAGTAGTTTGTACTTCGAAGCTGGACTTTGGTAGGAAAGTTCAGAGCTTTATTGAAGACCTGTCTGGAACAGTCTTTGAGGCTGGGCCATCTCAGCAAGCTGTCTGAAGTTCTTCTGGATGCAGATTTTTGAGGAAACAGCTATTGAGGCAGTTTATGAGGCTGGATCATCTGAGTTACTTGTCTTGTCTTCTTTGGACTCAGGTCCCATTGTTCTGAAAATATATAGTTTCTCACAAGTAACATATAGCTCTGCATTACCAAAATGCCTTGGATGTGCAGGATGCAGAAATCAATTAGGAATATTTTTCTGTTTTTTGTTTGAACAGAAGACATTTATAAGTCTCCATTCATGTTATATAAAAGGATGGCATGTAATAGAATTACACATATATGCTATATATAATCTATTTTAAATTGAAAATACAGCATAAGTCTGTATGAAGTTTAAGTATTCTCTACAGTTGACATAAATTTATTAATTGATTAAAACAGGTTTATTCTGTTTTGTTCTGGCTTTCTGTAGATTAGGTTGGCCTCAAACTCAAAAGGAACTTATCTGTCTCTGTCTTTGTCTCCCATGTTTTGAGATCAAAGTTATGCTTTTGTATATTTTTTGTTTCCTTTTCTCCTTTCTTTGGAGATTTAATTTCTATGTGGATATATCTGTCCTTATTGAGACAAGGTTTCTCTTTGTAGCTTGGGCTGTCTTGATTTACTCTGTAGAGCTCTGTAGATTTAGATTGGCCTCGAACACACAAGGAACCTGTTTTTTCCTTGTCTCCCAAGTTTTGAGATCAAGGTATGAACTTAAATAACTGAATTACCCTTATTAAAAAATAATATTAGTTAAACCATTTTGTGTTAGTTTGAGTTCCAATTCTCCCATGGAAACTCCATTCTTAATGAGATTGGTATGGAATAGCATGATATGCTATTTTATGTTAGCTTTTCTTAACTGTTGGCTGTGGGAGGCATGAAGTTTGTATGTTCTTCCCCAGCCTAACTCTGGGTCCTTACATTGATTAACAGAATATATCCCTTTCTCTCTCTCTCTTTTTTTTCCCGAGACAGGATTTCTCTGTCTATCCTTGTCCTGGACTCGCTTTATAGACCAGGCTGGCCTTGTACTCACAGAGATCTGCCTGCTTCTGCTTCCAAAATTCTGGGATTAAAGGTGTGCACCTTCATGCCCAGAGATTAACATATCTCTTTTAGGGGCAAAATGCCTCTTGAAACCAGTTCTCCAGTGGGAGCCCCACAACTAAGGAGACTGGCTTGTGACCCTTTTCTCTTTATGTACATTTAAGATTATGTGTATTTATCCATTAGATCAGTAAGGACATTATGAAACTTAACATCAAGGGAAAAAAATGTGTCATTTTTAAATTCTAGACTGTCTTTAGTAAGCAGTTTTATCTCCTCAGCAGAGTTCCTGCCCTGCCTTCATTGTTTAAACCAGGCTGCTCTAGAATCCAGAGATCTGCCTGTTTCTTCCTCTAGTGTGATGGGATTAAGGGTGTGGCTATTACCACCCTGCTCAAATGTTTCTCTAAAATCCCAGATTTTAGTTAACACTTTAACCTTGAGAGTAACTTTGAACTGCAGTGACATTTCAAAATCTGCCCCAAATCTTCAGAAATCTCTTATGTTTTAGCAATGCCAAACCAGAAAAATATCCTTTCTACCTCTCGATATAGGAAAATCAAAGACATCTAAATAAAAATCAAGCAAAGAAACAGCATTCCAAAAGCCTTGGCATGTCTAACCATGCCATCCCGTGCTGCAATTAAAGCTCTGTTCATTATTCCTTGAAATCTAGTTGCGACTGTATTTCATTGGTGGACCAACACCAGAAACTCCTGACAGGCACCTAGTACCCAGGGAGCTCTTAGCTCCAGCTGCCATCAATTTTGCCTTATTTATCAAGAAAGGCCTCCCTCTTTCCTTCATTATCATTGTTGACAATTTAGCATTCCATCTGTAAATTCTTTCGTTTAAGACTATCCTAGTCTGAACTTTCTCAAAAAAGATACACAGAACCACAGTTGTCAGGGTAAAAATCATTGGCATGCTAAGAGGAACAAACTCAATTGGAATTGAAATGTATTGAGACATTATGAATTCCTCCATTTTTAATTCTGTTCTGAAACTTTGTTTAGAAGGTTGCCAGTTTTTTATTATGTAAGGAGAGTTAAGCCTTAGCTCTCTGCCTTTGCTGCAAGGCAACAGCTTTTGTTAAGTTAGCCGCACCTTTGAAATGCATTTGGGTTCAGTTCCCCACTCTTTGGCTAGGAAACTGGCTTTCACCCAGGCCTTCTCAGACTGTAAGCATGGATTCTAATTGCCCTAGTTGGATGCCATTTGTAAAAAAAAAATTAACTGAATTACATTGCAGTATTTATATTATTGTTAATTTGTTCGGCAGCCTTTAATCCTTATCCCGCCATTAAGCAGACATTATAAATGAGTACACACAGAGACCGCATGGATTTTAACAAGCCTTGGCCTGAGTTGTGCATCCCTGGCCCATCTAGCTCTTAATTCTGTTACTCAAATATGACCCCATATATACATACGTCCCCTTGGACTGCCATTTTCCATGCCATGCCGATGTTCCTGGCCATGTGGAATGAGGTTCTTTTTCCTAACCCATGGTGTGTGTGCCTCCTTCCTGCTGCTCCTAGCTGGAATGTCTTTATTTTTTTGCTCCTGGCTGGAATGCTTGAATCCTCTGTCTAAAGCACAGGCTTCCTGCTCTAATCCCAGGAAGTCCCACCTTTCTCTGTCTTTGCCCAATCTCAGGCCTCGGCATTTTATTGAACCAATCAGATTTCAATGTAAGTAACAGACAGCAAGCAGGACCAATTAATTAACATTTAGAATGCTTAACACTACCCCAACAGCCTCCTGCTGCATCATCGTCATCCGCCATTTGGTGTTTTCCCAAAGAAGAAGCTTATTAAAAAAATATGATATATATATATATATATATATATATATATATATATATATATATATATATAGAGAGAGAGAGAGAGAGAGAGAGAGAGAGAGTTCTGTCTGCATGTATGGCTGCAGGCCAGAAGAGGGCATCAGATCATATTATAGATGGTTACAAGACACCATGTGGTTGCTGGGAATTGAACTCAGGTCCTCTGGAAGAGCAGCCAGTGCTCTTAACCACTGAGCCATCTCTCCAGCCTGAAGAAGCTCATGTTTAGTTTTGAGACACAGTTCTGCTAAGTTAGTTAGCATGGCCTGGAACTTCCTGTGTGGCCCAGGCAGGTTTTTAATTTGTGGTCCTTCTGCCTCAGTCTTCTGATTAGTTTAGAGCAAACTCATCCATTGCCTAGTCTTTGAACTCCTTTTATGGTCTGTGATCTTGCCGTTGGTCCTGTTGCCTGGCCTCAAGTGTAGAATCACAAGTAAACACATTTAGGTTAGGCTCTAGACCTTGTTCTGTTTTGTTTTGTTTGTTTGTTTTTGAGACAGTGTTTCTCTCTGTAGCCCTGGCTGTCCTGGAACTCTCTTTGTAGGACCAGGCTGGCCTTGAACTCACAGAGATCCACCTACCTCTGCCTCCCTAGTGCTGGGATTAAAGGTTTATGCCAGCACACCTAACACCTAGCCTTTTTCTCTTCAAAAAGCTTTTGAACAGGCCGGGTGTGATGGCAGAGGCAGGTGGATCACTGTGAGTTTGAGGCCAGCCTGGTCTACAAAACGAGTCCAGGACAGCCAGAGCTGTTTCACAGAGAAACCCTGTCTTGAAAAACCAAAAAAAAAAAAAAAGCTTTTGAACTGTACATAGAATATGTTGAGCACATTGCCACTCCCCTTCCTCACCCTCCCATAGTTCCTTTTGTCCCAAGGTTTCTTGGCCCATGCCAGGCCCATCCCAGTCCCATTCTTCTCTCTTCTCTTCTCTCTCTCTCTCTCTCTCTCTCTCTCTCTCTCTCTGCCTGTTACCTGTGGATCAGGATGTAAAGCCCTCAGCTGCTGATCCAGTGCCATGCCTGTCTGCTTGTGTGCTCGTGGCCATGATGATCACAGACTAACCCTCTGTAAGTTAAGCTCCTAACTAGATGCTTTCCTTTGTAGAAGTTGCCCTGGCTGTGTGGTGTCTCTTCACAGCAATGGAACAGTGACTAAAACATTAACAATAGGGCCGGACTTGGTGGTGCACGCCTTTAATCCCAGCACTCTGGAGGCAGGAAGATCTCTGTGAGTTCAAAGCCAGCCTAGTCTACAAAGTACAGGAGAGCCAGGGCTCTATTAGAGAAACACTGCCTAGACAGATAGACAGACAGACAGATAGATAGATAATAAAAAACCTCCGGAGGCAGAGGCAGGCAGATCTCTGTGAGTTCAAGGCTAGCCTAGTCTACAAAGTGAGTCCAGGATAGCCAAGAATACAGAGAGAATACAGAGAAATCCTGTCTCGAAAAACAAAAAAAATACAAACAACCCCTCCCCAAAAGCCATGGGCAATATGAGTGTCTCCCATTGGACTGACTGTCCTGAAAATGGCATAATTTCATTATTCCTTATAGTTAAAAAATCCATGTGGGGTCTGGCAAATAGCTCAGTTGGTAATGTACCTGCTGCTTAAGACCTGACTTCGAATCTCTAGCACATGTCTGTGTATATTGTATGTACGTCAGCCATGGTGGGTTGTGCCTGTAATCTCGGTTTTAGAAGTTTTAGAGGCAGAGACTGGAGACACAGGATCACTGGAACTCCTTGGCCGGGCAGCCTGGGCAAATCTGAGCTCCAGGTTCAGCAAGAGACAATGTCTCAGAAAGATACGTATATCTGAGGAAGACACCTGATGTGAGCTCTGACCTCTGTGTGTGCGCGCATGAGCACACATGTGGTTCCCACATGCACATGAGTACACACGCATGCCATATTTTCCTTATCTGTTCCTCTGCTGTTGGACACTTAGGTTGGTCCCATCACTGAGCTATTGTGGGCAGTGCCGCAACAAACACTGACGAGTGAGTATCTCTGTGACTTGTGTAAATAAATACCCATGAGTGTCACAGCTGTGTCATAGCGAAGACCTGTTTTCAGTTTTCTGAGAAACCTCCATCGTGACATCCACGGTGGCTGGACAAGTTTACATCCCCACCAGCCAGTGTATAAGGCTTCTTTTTGTCCATGTCCTGGTCAACACAGGAGGTTGTTCTGACAAGGGTGAGATGGAGTGTCTGTGTGGTTCTAACTTGTATTCTTCTGATGGTCAGGGAGATTAAACATTTTCCATGTCCTTGGGGATTTGCGTTTCATCTTTTGAGAAAGATCTGTTCATTTCATAAACCCATTCCTTGTTTGGGTTGGTTGCTTGTTTAGTTTCTTGAGTGTGTGTGTGTGTGAGTGTGAGTGTGTGTGAGTGTGTGTGTGTGTGTGAGTGTGTGTGTTTCAGGTATTAATCCATTGTCAGATGCATAACTAGCATTTTTTCCTCATTCTGTATGCTGTCTCTTCACTTAGTTCCTGCAAAGCCTTTTAATTTCATGAGGTTCCCTTATCCAAGTGTCCTTATTTACTGAGTAACCAAAGTTGGGTTTCTTTTTTTCCCCTCTTTTTCTCTTTTTTTTTTTTTCCAAGACAGGGTTTCTCTGGGTAGCCCTGGCTGTCCTGGAACTTGCTCTGTAGGCCAGGCTGGCCTTGAACTCACAGAGATCCACCTGCCTCTACCTCCTGAGTGCTGGGATTAAAGGCGTGAGCAAACACCGCCCGGCCTCCAAGGGCACCAGACACACATGTGGTATACACACATAAATTCAAGCAAAACACCCATACAGATATTAAAAAAATGTTTAAGAGAGAAAAATGACACACCGGGTTTACTGATTTTAAGACAGGCCCTCATGTAGCCCAGGATGGCCTTGAACTTTCTATGTAGCCAAAGATTACGTTTAATTTCTGATCTTCTTGCCTTCACCTCTGGAGTGGGATAATAAATGAGCCCCACCATTCTGGGGCTGAAACACAGAGCACTGTGCACACTAGTCACTCTATTCACTGAACTACATTCTCAGCTTCACAGAAAATTTAAATAGGAAATTCTGGGGGCTGGAGATGTAGTTCAGTGGCAGAATGCTTGCTCGCGATGCATATACTCACACAAAAGGGAGTTCTGGGAACTGAAAATTACCGTGACCATAAATAAGAACCAAAATAGAAGATTAGAGATAGAGCGCCATGATAGTGTTTGCCTAGCGTGCACACAAGGCCCTGGGTTCAATTTCCAGCGAGACACAAAAATAGGTGAAGCAAAGTCTTAGCCTTATACTAGACACAGCAGAACAATACGTAATTAGGTAAAAAGATAGAAAATGAGCTGGACATGGTGGCACATGCCTATAATCCCAGTTATAGGAAAAAACAAAAAGTCAAGACTGGCCAAAGCAACTTATTTTTATATTTATTGAGATAGATTTATTTATTCATTTTTCATTTTTTTACTTGGTAGACATGGCTGGCATGAACGTAAGATAATCCTCTTACAACCTCTTGAGTGCTGGGATGACAGGCTTGCACCACCATTTGTTTAATTTCCTACAGATTTAAAAAAGAATCTGTGCTGGAGAGATGGCTCAGCGGTTAAGAACACTGACTGTTCTTCCAAAGGACCTGGGTTCAAATCCCAGCACCATATGGCAGTTCACAGCTGTCTGTATTGGCTGGGTGTGGTGGCGCAAGTCTTTAATCCCAGCGCTTGGGAGGCAGAGGCAAGTGGATCTCTATGAGTTCAAGGCCAGCCTGGTCTACAAAGTGAGTCCAGGACAGCCAGGGCTATTACACAGAGAAACCGTGTCTTGAAAAACCAAAAAAAAAAAAAAAAAAAAAAGTAGGGGAGGCAGGTGTGGTACACTTGCCTTTAATTCCAGCATTTGGGACCCCGAGACAGGTGGATCTTCGTGAGTTGGAGGCCAAGCAGGGCTATAAAGCCTATCTTTCTATGAATATATTTTGTTTTTTGAGTCAAGGTCTCACTATATGACTATCCTGGAACTCACTATGTAGACTAGTTTGGCCTTAAACTCACAGAGATCTCCCTGACTCTGCCTTTTGGGATTAAAGGTTCAAACCACTATGCCTGGCTAATCAATATATTTTAAAAAGAAACCAGCCGAGAGTGTTAGCACATGCCTATAATCCTAGCACTTGAGAGGTGGAGACAGGAATTAGGAGTTTAAACTCATTCTTTCTACATAGAAAGCTGAGATCAGCCTGGTTTACATTAGAACTACCTCAAAGACAGAAGAAATCAAGAGAATGCTGTGAACTTCAAGCTAAAAGCATTTGAAAATTTTTAATGAAAATGTATAAGTTCCCAGGGAGGAAAAATGTACCCAAGATGAGAAATTCTGATTTAAAAAGACTTTTTAAAAATATAGGAAAAAGGCCAGGTGTGGTGGCACAGACCTTTAATCCCACTAAAGGCCGGCAGATCTCTGAGTTTGAGACCAGTCTGGTCTACATAGTGAGTTCCAGGACAGCTAGGACTATCTCTCCAAACAAGAGCAAAACAAAGACACCCAAACCAGCAACAACAAAAACAAGTGTGGTCCACAATTGCAATCCCAGCACTTAGGCTGGCTTTGAATTTGTGATCCTCTAGCCTAAGATGCCTATCCTAAATAGTTAAGCTGTCTCAAAAGAAACTTCAAAAGGTACCTACCGACAAAGCACCAGTAACAAACAAATGATTGTTAAGCATTCAATAGGTTCCCTTCAAGATCAGATCAGCGATTTATTTCTATGTAGCTAATTAGCCCTACACTAAGTAAATGGAAACAACAAAATGTTATTGCAGATTCTGTGCTTAGGAATTTTACAAGTGGCTTAATTGGATCAGGCTCAGGCACGGAGTACAATGTCTCCTTTTAGGGAGGCAGGCTGTTGCCAGGTCTCTGTGCTGCTGCTCGTGGTACTCCAGCTGGAAACACCAGCCTCACACAGATGCAATTAATGCCACTGAGTCACACCACCAAGCCTTGGGCTTTTTTTCTTTTTCTTATTCTCTGCTGTTTTTCTCCCCCACCCCCTTCCCTTTTTGAGACAGGGTTTCTCTGTGTGGCCCTGGCTGTCCTGGACTCACTCTGTAGACCAGGCTGGCCTTGAACTCACAGAGATCCGCCTGCCTCTGCCTTCTGAGGGCTGAGATTAAAGGTGTGCACCACCACGCCCTTTGATGCAGAGTCTCACTACATTTCCTAGGCTCATCTTAAGCTCACTCCATAGCCCAAACAGGTCTTAAATTTATAGTCCTCCTGTCTCAGCCTCCTGAGTACCAGGGGCTACAGGTATAGCACACTGTGCTTGGCTGTTCTCATCCCTCTATTTCTTCTGAACCATTAATGTAGAATCTTGGAAACTTCTAAGGTGTTATTGACAACAAAGAATTGTAATCTTAACCTCTGAACTGCTCCCTCTTCCTGTCTGTCATACACTGCCATTTGTCCTTTGTGCTGTTTGTTTGTTTTTTGTCAAGTCTCACACAAGCATGGGCTATCCAGGACTAGGGAATTCAACTGGGAATGTCTCAGTCAGATTGGCCAGTGGGTAAGTGTGTGGGGTATTTTCCTGATTAATGACTGACTTGAGAGGACCCAGTTCACCACCTGTGGGTGGTGCCACCCCTCGGTTGGTGGTTTTGGGTTGCTATGAGAAGCAGGTTGAGCAAAACATTAGGAGCAAGCCAATAAGCAGCTTTAGTTTCTTGCCAGTAGGTACCAACTTTGAATTCCTGTCTAGGTTTTCCTTTATCGTACACCTTAAGTTTTTTTGTTTGTTTGTTTTTGTTTGTTTTTTTTTTTCCAGACAGGGTTTCTCTGTGTAGTCCTGGCTGTCCTGGCCTCATTTTTAGTAGACCAGGCTGGCCTCAAACTCACAGAGATCCACCTGCCTCTGCCTCCTGAGTGCTGGGATTAAAGGCGTGCGCCACCACACCCGACTGATTTTAAATTTTTTTTTTAAACATTTATTTATTTATTCATTTATTATGTATACAGTATTTGCTCTACATATATGCCCGGGCAGATCTCAATGTAGATGGCTGTGAGCCACCATGTGGTTGCTGGGAATTGAACTCAGGACCTTGGGAAGTACAGCCAGTGCTCTTAACCTCTGAGCCACCTCTCCAGCCCCTGATTTTAAATTTTAAGGTGAAACAAGCCCTTCCCCCCTCAAGTTTAGTCCAGACTGCTGTGATACACACACACAAAAAAACCAGGACCTCCATCTAACCTAATCCAACCCTCACAGAGTCTGGAAGTGTCGTTCGGAACAGGGTCAAATCAAGCTCACATCTTGGTGGATGTTCCTATAATCCCAGCACTTTGACACCTGGAAGGCGGAGACAAGAGCATAGTGAGTTCCTGGCCAGCCTCATTTGTTTTTGTTTTGAGTTTTTGTTTTTTGTGGCAGAACTATCTACACAGCTCTGACTATCCTGGAACTCACTTTGTACATCAGGCAAGCCTCAGACTCAGAGAGAATTGCCTGCCCTTTGGGATTAAAGGTATCACCACTATACCCAGCCTTCTAGGCCAGCCTTGAACTCAAGCAATGCTCTAACCCCAGCCATTCCAGGGCTGGGTTATAGGTGTCTCCATCTCACCTGATTTCCTTTGATGCTTTTCTTCCAGTCAGGTTTAGAAAATTTTTTCTGTCTTTGTTTCTTTTCTTTTTTTTCTTTCTTTCTTTTTTTTTTTTTTTTGTTGTTTTTTCAAGACAGGGTTTTTCTATGTAGCCCTGGCTGCTCTGGACTCACTGTTTAGACCAGGCTGGCCTTGAACTCACAGAGATCCACCTGCCTCTGCTTCTAGAAGCTTCTGTAATTGCCATGCCCAGCAATTACGGACAGCTGTGAACTGTCATGTGGGTGCTGGGATTTGACCCCGTCCTTTAGAAGAACAGTCAGTGCTCTTAACCGCTGAGCCATCTCCAGCCCCCACCCCTTTTTTTTTTGGTTTTTTGAGATAGGGTATCTCTGTGTAACCCTGGCTGTCCTGGACTCACTTTGTAGACCAGGCTGGCCTGGAACTCACAGTGATCCGCCTGCCTCTGCTCCCAAGTGCTGGGCGTGTGCCACCACGCCCGGCCCAGCCCTTTATTTTTATGTTTTAACTGTTTGTATACTACGTGTCTGCCATGTGTGTACCTGTGCTGGTGGAGGGGTAGGATTGAAGGATCTGTAGTTGCACACAGATGTGAGCTTCCTGGGTCCTGGAAAATGAGCTTAGATTTTTGTTTTCTTTTTTTTTTAAGATTTATTTATTTATTTTACATATGTGAGTGCTTTTATCTTCATACACCTGGCATCTCAGTATAGATGGTTGTGAGCCACCATGTGGTTGCTGGGAATCAAACTCAGGACCTCTGCAAGAGCAGGCAGTGCTCTTAACCACTGAGCCACCTCTCCAGCCCCCATGATTTTGTTTTCTTAACTACTGAGCCATCTCTCCAGTCCCTTCCAACAAAATCTGAACTCGTTCTTTTATTTATTTATTGTTAATTTTTAAAAGATTGATTATTTTTACATGGTTTCTCTGTATGCCTGCATGTGTCCAGTGCTAGCAGAGCCAGGAAGAGAGGGCTTTGGATCCCTATGGCAGTTAGAGTTGTGAACCACTCTGCTAGCAAATCCAGACCCTCTGCAAGAGAACCTGTGCTCTTAGTCACTGAGCCATCTTTCCTGCCCCTTAAGCTTTTTTTTTTTTTTAAAGATTTATCTATTTTTATTTTATGTGCATTGGTGCATGGGTGTTGGATCACCTGAAGTGGAGTTACAGACAGTTGTGAGTTGCCATGTGGGTGCTGGGAAGTGAACCCAGGTCCTATGGAGGAGCAGCCAGGGCCTTAACTGATGAGCCATCTCTCCAGAGCCCGGACCTGAACCCCCCCCCCCCCAAGCTTTAACTGCTCTGTGGAATTCAGTTGATCTCCTCAGTTAGGAGATCTGATTCCTGTGTCTCCCATAAACTTAAATTCTATCTTAATAGTTTATTTTCACATCTAATTGCCTTAAATTTTAACACTTCCTCCTTCCCACTGCAAGCTGTTCAAACTCACTGCCTAGTCACTAACGCTCACAGGGAGCCCATCTTAGCCCTTGTTACTGCTTCCTTCTTTGCAGCTGCTTACTATTCCTTCCAGTTCCCTTCTCTCCTCCCCACACACTATCAACCCGGACTGTGCGACTTGGCCCTGCACTACGGCTGGGTAAAGACAGACGTATCTACCGGTGTTACTCAATCTCCCCAGGTCTCTCCCTCTGGTCATGGTGCCCGCAACTTCTAAGCAGGCTTACTAGAGCTCTTGCGCTCAGGACAGGGGCTGGGGTGGGGCAATGGGCTGTGACCTCTTTCTTATTGGTCCTAATGCTGACGGACAGGAAGACTGGGCTAAGTAGTTGCTTGGGAACAACCATTGACCAAAAAATAAATAGAAGGCTGTGTTCGGGCAGGAAGCGGCTGGTGTGGGTTGGATCCTGGCCAGGGTGCATGACCAGCTTTGTTTGGTTCACCCTCTCTGCCAGAACTGGGACTCGTGAAGTTTGTGTTTCTGGAAAGATGTGTCACTAGGAGTGTCACAGAGAACCCTCTCCCCCAGGAGTATTCTTTTATGCTCAGCCTTGAGGCTCAGGGTTCAGGGGCTGCTTCCCTGTCACTGCCCCTCTCTGGTTCATCTCAGGGCTAGAGTTCAGCCCTCTTGCCTTGGAACATGGCACTCCTGCCTGGCTGTCTGCTGGCTAGACATTTGCAGAAGCAAATTAGAGCACATCCTTTGCTGGAAGCTCCTAGTGGCCTTTTATGGGCCCCGCTAGCCAAGGAGGACCCCAAAGAATAGGTGCTCGTGCCTGGTCCCGCGCACATTCCCAGGCCCTTCGGCCTCTCCGCTATAGAGGCTTTGCGACAGAGCTGAGATGCTATCCCAGAGTGCAGAGCGCCGCCTCCAGCCCAACCTGTCCTGTTCATACTGGAACCTGTCCACCCTATACAACACTTGTCATACCTACAAACAGGTTCTTGGACTGTGAATAGCCAAGGCAGAGGCTGCGTGTTTTAAAAGTATTTCCCAAGTCTAACATGACCGTAAACTGGGGTTCAGCAAATTGATAATGAGCCAAAGTGGGAGGTCTTAAGGATCAGAAGAGATTAAAAACATCAGGCTGAGACTGGGGAGAAGACAGTGAGCGCTTGTCATTGACTCAGCATCTCCAGCACCTAAGTGAAGGCCAGAGGTGCAGGCGGGGTCTGTCCTTCAGTCTGCAGGCAAGTGTACCCTCCAGGATCGTCAGAGCCCACTGGTGAATTCCAGATTCAGTGAGAGATCCTCAGTAAGGTAGAGTGTGGACAGACTCTGGACTTTGACCTCTGGCCTCCACACCATGTGTGTGCGCATGTGCATATTCACACACACACACACACACACACACTAAAAGACCATACAGCCTGGGCTGGGGATGTAGCTCAGTGGTATAACATGCGATTAGTTGTCAAGATGCTGGTTTGATTCCAAGCACAGAAGAACTGTCAGGCTGGGCTGTGGCTCCTCAAGAATATAGACTACATCTTCTTCACCTTGAGTTCCAACAGCTAGCACTGAGGCAGTGTTTTTTTTTTTTTTTTTTAAGATATTTGATTAAGGTTGTGATGACAAGTCAAGCCACTTAGCTATGGTCCCACCGCCTGAGGAACATTTTCTGTTCAATAAATGGGAGCAGGGCCTTGGGCTAGTCTTAGGGAGCTTACGAGGGTGTGTTTGTGCATTAAAGACAATGAGGATGCCAAATCCAAGAGGCATTTATTGTAATGAATGTTCAAGGAGGGTGGAGTAGGGTGGGGTCCCCCATCTAATCCTCTGAGGCTCAGAGTGATTCATTCTTCCTTGGACTTGGGGGTGGGGCTGACATTTGTTCCCTCAGTTGGGCCCTGCTCCCTCTGGCTGGTGGCATCCCCAAGGTCTCCAGCCACTAAAGCCACATTCCTCAGGTAGTTGGTATTGAAGCAGTTGACTTGTTTATCTCCAGGAGACAGGTCGCAGCAGAGGAGAGGATCTTTCCAGGAGCTCCTCCGGGGGCCACAGAGATCCTCAATGAAGGCTAGTTTCTGAAAAAAGGAATGTAAAGCAGAGATAACTGGGGATGGGAAGGTCAGAGGTTAAGTCCTAGCCTGGTGCCCTAAGTCTGGATTCCCTCTTGAGGCCCAGAGACTGTGCAAGCTTCCCTAGCCCAGCAAGATTCCTGTGACTGACAGATGTGCACATCTGGACATGCCAGAGGCTTGAGGCCCAGGGCAAGGATAATCAGTCAAGTCAGGTAGGAAGACTTCTGGAATGTTGAGACACAATCTGTTCCACTCACCCTCTGACTTCTGTGAGCAGGTTTGAGGTACTAAAAGAAGGGCAACCTCTACCTCTAGCCTTCCTCCCTATCCTCTAGGGTTCCCTGGAGACAGGAGTTTCTTCTCCACACACTCACCTCTTCTTCACCACAGCAGGCCTGTTCTGGAAATGGCAGCTCACAGCATCGGACGGTCATATTCTGAATCAGTCCAGGAATCTGTTTACTGTGGTTGGTATGAAGGAGGTGGGGATCAGGGTCTTTGTGTGTTCCACAGCATCCAAAGGCTGCCAGGGTCGGGGTGGTTTATGCCTATGATCCCATTACTTGGGGTACTGAGGCGAGATGATTGGTCTAGTTCAAGACCAGCCTTGAAGTGAAACTTTCAAAATATATAAGTAACCCCCCACCCCCAAACTACCCTCATAGAATTGGGAGATCATGATCTTGTCCTCCCTAAGGGTGTATTCCAGAAGAGAGGAGGCTTTTAGATGGCAAGAGTATTGGGAAAATCTGGGCAAGACTTACTGCTTGGTGAGAACTCTTCCATTCCCACAGAGATGGCCCATGAGGTTGGGGGTGACTCGGCTGAGGTCAAGGGTCAAGATATCACGGTCATAGTTGGGATAGGGAGCTTGTCTGGCAAAACACTCATCACGGGCAGGGCTAGGAGGGTAGTGGCAACACAAGTGGGGGTGTGTCTTTATAGCCAGCTCCCGATCACAGTATCCATCGAGGGTATCCTCCCACTGTGGACCAGAGAGAAAAGTCAGACTCCTGGCTACTTGGCCCCTTCTTCTCCTTACCACACCGTATCACTTTCACTATGAGATGAGGCCCTAAAGGCCAAGAGGGGATGGTGAAGAACAAGATGACCAGGGGCAGCTGTGAGTGTGTGGCTTGGGAAGGTGAAAGGGAGGAACACAGATGAGGCTCCTAGATGGCCACTGGAGATGAGCTGGAACAGTAGGTAGAGAGGGTTACGTGTGGCCAGGGCTGGATGGATGGTGGCAGACAGATGCATATGAGGGGTCACAGGTGGATGAACCCAGGATGGAAGCACGCACGGAGACACAAGGTGAACAGATTCAGACGACAGACACAATGGATGGACGGACAGTCACAAGCAGATGAACATGGACGTGCTCACGGGGAAGAACATGGATGACTGGCTGTAGAGTCAGCAGTTGGAGCTGAGCGTGCAGGCGGGCAGGCTCCGGAGGTGGCTGGGATGACCACTTACGGCCTTCCATGTGCAAGTGTGGTTGTGGCCCCGGCGGCAACAGCGCTGGAACTCCATCTCCAGCTGGGTCAGAGCTTGCAGCTGCCTCTGGATGGGGTCGGTAGCCGGGAGGTTGCGCGGCACTGAGCGGAAGCGTCTCAGGAGACAGATGTTTTTGACATTGGCTGGTGTGGGCAGCCCCGGGGGAAAAGGCACCTGGGGCCCTGAGGACATGCCAGTCTGGTGGATGGGGCAGGGTCGGAGCGCGTAGTGCGGTCGGGGAGCCGCCTTCTGGAAGCAAGAGAATCGCTCCTCCCCATGCTGTTTGCAGCACCAGTGGGGGCGGGTCTTGACAGAGAACTCGGCCTCACAGAACCGGGTCATTGCGTTCTCCCACTAGAGAGAGGGGTGGGTCAGCCTAGCAGCCCAGTGTCCATATTCCTGCCTTCCTCCCGGGCTCCAGGAAAGGACCCTAGACAGGTAAATAAGTCACATGGCTGTCCTGTGTTCTTAGGGCATACCTGGGAGGCCTTTCAGGTAAGACCAGAGAAAGGGACCTGAGTCTCTTCCATACCCAGGGTGAGGTGTATGGTGCGCACACGCGCGCGCGCACACACACACAGACTTACAGACTTTCTGGGGGTTAACGACACCCCCAGCACTAGCAGCCAAAACCCTTACCACAAGCCTCGCACATTCTAGGCGGTTTGTTTGGCTGCGGCAGCGGCAGCAGCGGGAATATCCAGTTTCCAGCAGATTGAGGGTCTCTCCCTGGCGACTGAGGTGGGAGTAGCCAGTCTGTGGCAGGTTCCAGGGCCCATACACCACGTGCTGACGCTCAGGAAGGCAGATCTGGTTCAGATTGTCTGGAGAGGGCCGTCCAGGAGGGAAGCCATCCAGCCGGTGGCCCCAGGCAATTCTCCGGCCCTGTGGACAGTGCTGGGCTGGATTCCCAGATGGAGGCTCTGGAGAGTGCTGGCTTCCCAAGGTGGGTGGCTTCTCTAGAATAGGGAGAACAGTGGGGAGTAACAACTAAGGTTGGATGAGCTGGGAAGATTGGAAGACTTTGGGTTGAAGAGAAAGGGTTGGGAGCATGTGTGGGAAACAAGAAGCTAATCTGGGCTTCTTACCTTCAGAGTCACTGAAAGGAAAAGGTAACTGACACACAAGCCTGGTACTTGAGGCTGGCATTAGCTCCTTCCTGAGGCTCAGGGGCCTGCTCCTCTCCAGGGTTCTGAGCCTGAGGGCTAGGGCGTGGGGGCAGACAGACCACTGCTGTCACTCACCCTCTTTCTGCCTGGACTGGACCATCTCTTCCTGATGTTGGACAGGTGGGTCTACTGGAGTAGAAGGACGGGTGTCAGCAAAAGGTTTGTTGGGCCATCCCTAGTAGTTCCCATGACAAAGAGACTCAATGGAGAGGCAAGTGAAAAACAAACGCTATTTTGTGTCACTTAATCAGATAGCTATGGAATAGGCATTATTTCCTTCCTTTCTTCCTTCCCTCCTTCCCTCTGTTCCTTCTTTAAGACAGGGCATTATGTATTCCAGGCTGGTCTTGAACTAAGTATGAAGTTCAAGTTTTGTTTGGTTGGGGGAGGGTTGACACAGGGTTTCTCTGTGTAGCCCTGGCCATCCTGGAACTCACTCTGTAGACCAGGCTGGCCTCGAACTCACAGAGATCCGCCTGCCTCTGCCTCCCGAGTGCTGGGATTAAAGGCGTGCACCACCACATCCCAGCCAGAGGACAACCTTTGGATGTCTAATGTTCATGCCCCCTCCCATGATCTGGGATTACAGGCGAGTGACACCACATCCAGCTGCCGTGCTGGGGATCAAGCCCAGCAGGCAGGCAATCTACCAAATGCACAGATGAAGAAACTAAGGCTCAGAGAAGTAAGCAGTTCACCACAAGTTACACAGGCAGCAAGTGGCACAGCCCTCCTAACCCACTCGCCCCCAAAGCCCATGCGCTGAGGTAAAGAGGGGTCACTTACTTTCCTTATGTTGAATAGGGACTTGGGGAGCTGGCTGCTCTTCCTGCAGGGGGATGGCTTCTTGAGGGAGAGGAGGACCCACTGCAAGATGGGTGAGGGCACAGGGGAGTGGAGGTCAGGCTAGTGTCACCAGTGCGCAAGATGGAGCACAGGAATAGGAAAGCACTCACCTTTATCTTCGACAGGGTTTTGGAAAGTGGGCCACTCTTCTGCATAGACAGGGATATCTTCTGGAGAAGAATGGGGCTGCACTACAGAACAGGCGGTGTAAGCAGTCTGCCCCTTCCAGCCAGACAGAAGGGTGGGGGCTTCCCTCCTCCTCACCCAAAGAGCAGGAAGTATACCAGATTAGAGGTCTAGGGGACAACTGAGAGGGGCTTGTGATGGCCTCACCTTCCTTTTGTTCCTCAAAGAGGGGAGGGTCATGCAGAGAAGCTTCAGAGTGCTCAATGTGGAGTCTTTGGGTTTGTGATGGGGAAGGGGGTGCTGCATAGCCTACTAGAGGCAAGAGGGGAGATACTCAGAGACTACAGCTCCTAGACTCTCAATCTCATGCTTGTTCCCCGCAAATACTACAGCCATACCACCCTGAATGCTCCTGTCCTCGTGTGACTTAGAAAGCTAAGGAGGTTAGTTCTTAGGTAGGAGGAGGCTTCTCACCTTCATGAAGGTGTTGGAAGAGGTGCTCTGGCTTCATCTCTCTCTGTTCTGAAGCCTTGAAGGCTGGAGGAAGGAAGAAGTAGTCAGGGACAGTTCTGAGGAGTCCTTTCCTTGTCCCTGGCAAGGGATGTGGAGGCCAACAGTGTAGAAAGTCCGCTGGGGAGGGAGGGCACTAGTGTTTCGCCTTCCCCCTAATCTTCAAAACAAACCTGATGTGAGTGGCTGGGTTCTGAGAAAACCTGAGTTTGAGTATAAAGGGAGTGTGATTTATGTGGCTGGGAAAGAAGGTCCAATTTCTTGTATCTCCTTTGGTGGGGGCTTGCAGCTCCTGCCCCTATTGCCAATGTTTTGATGGCCCTCTAGGTTCCACCTCTCCCCAAACCTTCTCCTACAGGCCTTTAAAAAACCTTTAGCCCAGTCAAGTGTTTAAGCACCTTCCCCAATCAATCTCAGCTTCTCACCTGGGGTTTCTCTAAAAAATATATATTATTTGTATATGTGTGGAGGGAGTCAGTTTTGTTCTTCCATCTGGGTTACTGGGATCAAATCCAGGTCACCAGGCTTGGCAGCAAGCACTGAGCCGTCAGATATCTAGGTGGCCCAATGTTAGGTACCTGACTTAGAGCTGAATTGAATGCACAAGCCCAGGAACCAGGACAAGACCGAGCTTCACCAGATACAGGATGTGTGCACTGAACCATCCAAGAATCTTCCTCCTGTCCAGAGCTAGTATTACCTTTTGTTCAGACTTCAGAGCAGTGTGTGTGTGTGTGTGTTTGTGTGTGTGTGTGCACATAACAGAGGGTCAATGTGGAGGGACACCCCTAACTTGTCCTCTAACCAGTGAGCCAGTCAAGGCCCCCTGGGTCAGCAGACTGAGTTTGTGCAGCCTGAGGGCCTTTTTCCTCCTCACCTGCCTCATCGTCTCTCCTTAAGTCTCCAAAGGTCCCTTAGCCTTTAAATTCACCTGTCCTTGGTGTCTATTCGACTCCAATTTTTTGTTTCTTAGCAACTATCTCTCAGTATCCCTCTCCTGTTCCAGCCTCCATGGTTAAAGGTTCAGGTACCCCAGCCCCACTGTGAGCATGTTCATAAAAAGTAAGTCAATCATCCAACTAGTGATGAGCTGTTTGGAGCCAGGCTCCTAAGCAACCACTTGGCCCACCCCGACTCACCTCCCTCTGAGACAGCAGAAGCAAGAGCCAAGCAGGCCAAGAGCAAGGCTGCTCTGGATATGGTCCCCATCCTGGGGCAAGAACTGGTCACTGGCCACCCAGAAGCTGGTTGTCCCAGGCAGATCTGGACTTGAAGGGTTGGGCACTTGCTGCCAGCCAGCTCCTCCAGCTGCTGCAATGCTGTTGTGAAGGGCAAGACCTGCTGTCTCCCTTTATATGCTATCTCCCGCCCTCCTGCTTCCTGCCATGACTCAGTCCCAGCTGCTCCTCCTCTCAGTCACTCCTCCCAGACTCATTCTGCAGCCTCTTCAGAAGAAAGGGAGGAGTGGAGGTGATGGGGGAGCACTCGTAGGACCCCCAAAGCTGATGCAGAGAATCATGGAGCAAGTTGACATCTGAACCCCTAATTTGTGCCTCAGTTTCCCACCTGTATACTATTCCTTTATAGACAAGGGTTCTGACAATCCCTTGAACAGGAGTGGGGAAAGGGCACTAAGAATCTTACTGGGGAGGTGGAGGGAGCTGATGTATCTCCCTTGCTGGTCAGAGGCCTCAGCTCTGGGTCAAAAGGGAGACAGAGTAGAGCCCCTTCCCTTTCGAAGTCAGATGAAGACACAGCCTCGGCTTCAAGTTCATTTTTATTCTTCTTTCCAAAGAGTACAGCATGCCTTCTTGTGGGGAGCCCCACACCAAGTCTATTTTCAGGAGAGCAGTTCTGAGGTCTCAGGACATACTGGGCTGCCAGGTGGGTTGGGGTCTCCTGTGCTATGGGACGGACAGCTCTCACAAGTCTATATCTCACCAGTGAACAGAGATTCAGAACACATCTTCCGCATTGGGGACCCTGGCATTCTGTAACTCCAGAAGTCTCTGCACAGACTCAGCCAAGCCTCGCTCCCCAAGCCGTCGGTTATCGCGAGTCCGTATATTCACTGTTCTTTGACTCTGCTCTCTCTGGCCAACTACTGCAGGAAGAGGAAAGATCGGCAAACCCAGGAAAAAGCTATCCACCCCATGGGCTGTTTCCTTTTGCTTTGCGGAAATGTCAAAGTTGGAATCTTTAGGAAGGGTGGGAGCAGAGCCTAGACATGGCCAAGCATGCACATTCAGTCATTCAGTATCTGGCTGCACTTCCTCTGCTGCTGTCTGTCCATCCTGAGGAGATAAGGAATTGCTGCAGGTTCTATTTGCCTTATCACTGCAGGTCAGGAACCCAGGGCTGGGAGATAGATAACTAGAGCCAGTCAGACAAAGACAAACAGATGGAGGGCTACAGAGAAAATCCGTATGTGTGTGACCTGGGGGAAGGGTACAATACAGAAGGGGGAAACTGCAGGGGTGGGGTTGTGGCACAGCTTGCTCTTAGTGCTGGCAGGCAGCTGGCATGTGTGACCTCAGTCAGGCAGGCTGGCTGGGGAGTTTCTGCTTCTTGCCTTCAGAGGCCCAACAGCCAGGAGCAACTTCCTTCCTTAAGGCCTTTCTTGTCCCCTAGAGCTGCCTCCACCCATATAACAATAAACAAGGCTAATTAATTAATGCCTTGGTTGGTTTTGGTGTTGGGATCAAACTCCTTCAAGGCCAGTGCTCCACAAGGAGCTTCATGGCCAGCTCTTGGTTTGTTGGTAAACTTGCTACATATAGCCCAAACTGGCTTCAAACTTTTTTATGCTCCCCCATGTACCTGCTGAATCCTGGGACTACCGCTGTGACTCTCATGCCTGCCTTCAACTGATGCGTCTTAACCCTCTCTCCTTTCTGTTCCTCTCCGATGCTGGCCTGGTTAATTAACTTAACAGAAACATCCTAGGTAGGGTTAATGAGAAGAAAACTGTTGTGTGGGATGGAAGAGTTTGTGGGAAGGAGAAATGGAAGGAAGACAGAGTAGTCAGGCTCCTACTCAGCCTAGGTAATGAGTCCCAATTAATTCTATGTACACAGAGTCAAACAATAGACTTATCACAGAGAATGTAGAGCCTGGGGTGCTAACCCTCTCTTACCAAACTGAAAATTGTAGTGGGTAAGCTGGGCCCGTCGTACTCTCCGGCTGAGGGTCATTCCAGAATCGGCATCAAGGTCACTGACAAGCCCTGCAGCCTGTAGGCATTGTTGTACCTGGGACAGATTTGGAGATGAGTAAATCTTAATGGAAGTTTCAGCTACACATGGTTGGCCACTATTCCTCAGTTGGTTGTCCCACCCCAACCCACCTCAGTACTCTCAGGTGTTTGCTGTCTGTCCTTTCTCTGAGAAACTGAGGCCTCCTTCCCATCTCTCACCTAATAACCCTTTCTATGTGCTTTTCGTTACTTTTTTTTTTTTTTTTTGGTTTTTCGAGACAGGGTTTCTCTGTGTATCCTTGGCTGTCCTGGACTCACTTTGTAGACCAGGCTGGCCTTGAACTCACAAAGATTCGCCTGCCTCTGCCTCCCAAGTGCTGGGATTAGAGGCGTGCGCCACCACCGCCCGGCTCTATATGCTTTTCATTGAAGTGAACCCTTAATTATTTTCTGGGCTCTGCTTGCTGCCAGGTGCCCATCTACCTAACCAGCTGTGTAACTCTAGTACTGTCCATAAATTTTGTTGTTTTTGTCTGTTCAAGACAGGGTTTCTCTGTATGTAGGCCTGGAACTTGCTTTGTAGATCAGGTTGGCCTTGAACTCACAGAGATCCGCCTGCCTCTGCCTCCCTAGTGCTGGGATTAAAGGTGTGTGCTACCACACCTGGCCTATCCATATTCTTAATTTTTTTTTTTTTTTTGGTTTTTCGAGACAGGGTTTCTCTGTGTATCCTTGGCTGTCCTGGACTCACTTTGTAGACCAGGCTGGCCTCGAACTCACAAAGATCCGCCTTCCTCTGCCTCCCAAGTGCTGGGATTAAAGGTGTGTGCTACCACGCCCGGCAGGACAGTTGTCTCTTACTCCCAACTCACCTGCCTGGCATAGTCCTCTTGCTCCATCCCCACAGGGATGACCACCACCTGAAATGGGGAAAGCCACAGGGGCCTGTTGGGAGGAAACAGGGGCAGGAAATTATTCACTCTGGCTTTAGTCGGCATGCTTAGGTGTAGTAGCTGGGAGAGCTGAGAAGGAAACAGGATAAGAAGGTCAACACCTTGGGCATGAACTATGGGCTTGGGGAGAAGGGCAGAACAGTGACTTACCATTTCCCCCCACAGCTTTCTGCCAGTACTCCCAACAGCCTTTCCACAGAACCAAGCACTGCTCGGTGAATAAGGACTGGGCACTCTGGGGCCCCCGCCTGCCTTGGAAGGAAAAGGGGAGTGAGCACCCCAAATCACTTTCCAGGTACCAAGAAGTATCTCCGGTGGGGTAGGGTGTGGAGGGTTGGGTTAGTTTGGGAGTGGCTAAAGGTAGACAAGAAGAGCTGCGGCGGATTCTGTACCCCTTGTACTGTAAGTCAAATCTCAGCGGCAGCTGGAAGTCAAGCTGGATGGTTCCACATTGATGGGGCCGACCAAGGGCGTCGTGGAGGTGCACATCAATCTAGAGAAGAGAACGGGAGGGGGGTGGCAGAAGTCAGACCCACTAGTTTGCATTATCTTCTCCAGCCAACTCTTCTCTACCCATGTTCCAGGCTATGAGAGCTGTGCCACCCTGACAGCCCATATGCCTTCCCTCTTTGCCACCTAGTGAGGGGCTGTCCATAGCCTAGCCTATTAATTCCCTGAGTGCTAGCTCTGAGACCTACAGCCACCCATGCCACAGCCCACCTTGTCACCTTCCTCAATGGCTGCCCTCTGAGCCCGTCAGTGAGTCTCATCACTCTTGCAGCTGACAGTCAGTGAGTCTCATCACTCTTGCAGCTGACAGTCCTATTACTGACTCTGCAGCTCCTTTTCCCTAGCCATAGGCACATCCCCCATTTGCTTCCTTAGTCAGCTGTAATATTTTCTAATTCCCTTCATCTCTGTTGTTTTGCTGTCAGATCAATGTGGCAAAACCCTACTCTGCTAAACTCCTATTCTCCTATATCCTTAACCCTGCACCAGAACTGCTCAGTGACACCTAACATGTCACATGCCACAAATGCCAAAGCAGAGATTAAAGACACTACGGAAATCAGTTTCGAGATTCCACTGGTCCGCTGCAATTCCTTTTGCTTTGTTCTCCTTACGTTTTCAAACTCTTTCCTCTTTCAGCCATAAGTTTTCTTTTGTTTATTTAAATTATTTGGGGGAGGGGCAGCAGAGTCTTGTTATATAACTCGGCTGACCTAGAACTTGACCCGCCTCTGCCTACTACAGGAGACTTACTTGTTTTCTCTTTTGTTTTTGTTTTGAGACAGGGTTTCTCTGTGTAATAGCTCTGGCTGTCCTAGACTCGATTTGCAGACCAGGCTGGCCCTCGAACTGGCAGAGATCCGTCTGCCTCTGCCTCCCGAATGCTGGGATTAAAGGTGTGCGACATCACATCCAATTTTTAAAAAATTATTATGTGTCTGTGTGCCTCAGAATGTACACACATGAGGCTAGAGCATGTGTCCTGTGACTTCTACTGTTATCTGGACTTACCCTTCAAGGCACTGGAATGGTTAGTATCACCTGTCAACTTGGCAGGTCCTGACTTACCTGGGAGACAGGCCTCTGAGCAGGCTTGCTGGGGATTATCTTGATTAGATTAACTAACTGGAGTGGGGCCATTTCCTATGAGGGCCTCTTGGATTGTGTAAATGGAGAACCTGTGTTAAGCACTGGGCCCATCCATTGCTCTTTGTTCCTGATTGTGGGTATGAAAGGCCAGATGTTTGGGAGGGGTTGTACCCCAAACTCTGAGAAAGAGTATATGCTTTCTCCCTGAAGTTGCTTTTATCAAGAGTGTCTGATCACAACAGCGGCAGGAAAGAACCTGAGACAGGCAGGGTCTCTCCTTGAACCTGTAGTTTTTCTCCTCCCAAGGTTGGCACCTACAAAACCCCAGTTATCTTCCTGTCTCTAAGCCCCACAACACTGGGTTCCAAGACTCATGGACCACAGCGAGCTTGTTAAGTGGCTGCTGGCTTCCAAACTCAGGTCCTTATGGTTGTACAGCAGGCCCTCTTAACTCAGAACCATCTCTCCTGGCCCCTTTTAATAAAACAGTACCTTGCCAGGCAGTGGTGGTGCACACCTTTAATCCCAGCACTTGGGAGGCAGAGGCAGACAGATCTCTAAGTTTGAGGCCAGCCTGGTCTACAAAGCAAGTCCAGGACAGCCAGGGTTTCACAGAGAAACCCTGTCTCAAATAACAAACAAAACAAAACAAAAAACAAAAAAGATTTATTATCTTTAAGTAAGTGTCTGTGTAGTGAATGACACTAGTGTGCTCATGGTGGCTGGGAGAGAGTGCCAGATCCCTTAGCACTGTAGTTAGGCAGTTGTGAGCTGCCTGATGTGGGTGCTCGGTATCAATCGTGGGTCCTCTGCAAGAGCAGCAGGTGCTCTTAGCCACTGAGCCATCTCCAACTAAGATAAGCCCAACTCTGACTTTTTATTTTTGAGACAGGGTCTCACCCTTATAACTCGATATACAGACCAAGTTGGCTTTGAACTTACAGAGATCTGGTCACATCTCCCTCCCAAGATTAAAGTGCTGGTATTATGGAATGTGATGCACAACCACATCAGGCTCCCAACTCTGACTTCTTTGTTTTTAAGATTTATTTATTATGTATACAGTGTTCTGTCTGTATATATGCCTACAGGCTAGAAGAGGGCATCAGATCACATTATAGATGGTTGTGAGCCACCATGTGGGTGCTGGGAATTGAACTCAGGACCTCTGGAAGAGTAGCCAGTGCTGTTAACATCTGAGCCATCTCTCCAGGCTCTGACTTTTTAAGATGGAAAATTCTAGCCGGGTGTGGTGGTGCACGCCTTTAATCCCAGCACTAGGGAGGCAGAGGCAGGCGTATCTCTGTGAGTGAGGCCAGCCTAGTCTACAAAGCGAGTTCAGGACAGCCAGAGCTGTTACACAGAGAAACCCTGTCTCAAAAAACCAAAAAAAAAAAAAGGCACAATTCTTTTTTTCCCTTGTATTTTGAAACAAGGTCTTGTTATATAATTCAGCCTGGCTTTGAATTCAAGGTCCTCTTGTCTTATTCTCCTGAGTGTGGGATTACAGGTGTGTACTAAGATTGATTCTTTTTTTTTTTTTTTTTGGTTTTTTGAGACAGGGTTTCAAAGGCAAAGGCAAGATGGCCAGTTGGAGGACAATCTAGCTACCCAGAAAGTTCCACACCAACCTGTGTTCCATAATGAGACGATCTAAGGAAACAAGACGGGCATCACCACGTGTGAGCTCACAAGGCAACCTCACAACTTGCCTTTCTGTGTTCTTGTGGTGCTGGGGATCAAACCCAGAGCCTGAGCAACTTGGCAAGTTACTTTACCACTGAACCTTATTCCTACTGCCCTGAGTTGGAGATGAGGTTTTTTTGCTATCCTGGTTGCCCTCAAAATCCAGAGCTCAAGTGATCCTTCCTGAACCACCCAAGTAGTTACATTTATAGGCTAGTGCCTGCAGCAGGCTCCTAACAACCTTTTTGTTTAATTCAACAGACATGAACCAAGTCCTTTTTGCCCTATACTTTCTCATTTCTTCTAACTTGCTATGTCCAGCAAGTTCCTTGACAGCTAATACTGTTACACAGAGAAACCTTGTCTCGAAAAACCAAAGAAGGGGGGTCCTCTGTATAGCCTTGGCTGTCCTGGATGCTTTGTAGTCTAGGCTGGCCTTGAACTTACAGAGATCCACCTGCCTCAGCCTCATGAGTGCCAGGATTAATGGCCTGCACCACCACTGCCCAGCTTCTACATAATTTTGAAACAATTCTTTGTAGATACAATTTAGTAAAACAAGATAACTGAATACAACTCTCAAGTGTGTTTCCAACTTGCCTTAGGCCCATAGAAAGCACCATCTCCAGGGTTAAGCTCCCAGGGCTCTCCAAACTCCTCTAAGGCTTGTTGTAGGATCTTAGAGGGAATAGATGAGAGGCATGTCAGGAGACTAATGAGCAAGGTGACTAGTCTATGAAAATTAACAGCCATATCTTATGCCCCTATCTGAGACCCTGGCTGCCATATCCCCGTGTCTCCACTGGAGACTGGTTCATCTCCCTTGCTTCCCTTTTTCTCACTTACCTGCTCAGCCTGGTCCCATAAGTGAGGCTCCCCTAGGAAATCAGGTGGTCGGGTAGATAAAGCCAGGTGGAAGGAAAAACCAAGAACAGCATAAACAGATCGGAGAAAATCAAGGCAGCCCCAGATTTCTGCTTCCAGCTAGAGAGGAAGTTGGGATGTTAGCTGTATGCCAACTAGAAATCTGACATGATGGGTAGTTTTGGGGAAAAGCAGAGGGTAGCTACATTACAGTAAAAAGGAGGCAACTGGGCCTGTGGTTGTCATGCCTGGCTAGCATGCATGAAGCCCTGGGTTTGATTTCTGTCTAAACCAGGCATGGTAACACATACCAGAAATTTAATTGCTCAGGTGAGACAGGAGGATAAGAAGTTCAAGGTCATCCTTAGCTACAAAGTACCTTTGAGGCCAGCCTGGGCTACATAAAACCCTGTTTAAAAAAAAAAAAAAAGCCGGGCGGTGGTGGTGCACGCCTTTAATCCCAGCACTCGGGAGGCAGAGGCAGGCGGATCTCTGTGAGTTCGAGACCAGCCTGGTCTACAAAGCGAGTCCAGGACAGCCAGAGCTACACAGAGAAACCCTGTCTCGAAAAAAAAAAAAAAAAAAAAAAAAGCCGGGAGGTGGTGGCCCATGCTTTTAATCCCAGCACTCAGGAGGCAGAGGTGGATCTCTGAATTTGAGGCCAGCCTGGTCTACAGAATGAGTTCCAGGACAGCCAGGGCTGTTACATAGAGAAATCCTGTCTGGAAAAACCTAAAAAACAAACAAACAAATAAATAAATAGAAAATTTAAAAGGCACAGGAAGTTGACACGTTTGAAGATGAAGCCACCTGATTGGGTGCACAGAAGATGTGAGCGTCATCCTGCTGGAACCGCCACAGTCGCGTTAATCCTCCCAGACTGCCAGAGGCCTCTGCCCGATGCAGGACTCCGAAATCAGCCAGCCGAACAGGCAGCTCCCGCCAGGATCTGGGCCGGTGGGCGAACATCAGGCTGAGGTTGGGATGGGGACAGGTTAGTGCCACAGTAAGTAGCTGTGGCTTTAGTATGTAGCCTTGGCTGACCTAGAGCTTGCTTTGTGGCCTAAGCTGGCCTTAAACTCATGACTTTTCTGCCTTTATCTCTCTGGTTCTGAAATTACAACTCAGGGCAAGCTGGCCCTGACTACCCACTTTCTCTGCAGTCTGAGCTATCATTCTCCCTCTCAGCATGCTCTCCCACTGAATCTTGCTGGTCCTATCCTTAGTGTCTGGTCAAAAGTAAAATTTTGAGCATGGCATGGTGGTACATGCCTTTAATACCACCAGGTAGAGACAAGTGGACCTCTGAGTTTTTAGCCGGCCTGGTCTATGTAGTGAGTCTAGGGCCAGCCAGGACTGCATAGTGAGACCCTGTCTAAGAAAAAAAAAAGTTAAACTCTCAATCACACAGTAGTAGGCATCATTCAGTGTGTTCATATCCTGTGATGGGTACAAAGCCTTGATATTGCCTAAGTATACAAAGCCCCAAGAAATGGAATAATTTCTCAAAATTCACTTGGATAAACTTGAATCTACTGAAGGTAGATCCAAGGCCCAAATCAGATGACTCAATAATCTTTTCAAAATATTTTTTCTTTTTTTTTTTTTTTGGTTTTTCAAGACAGGGCTTCTCCATGTAGCCTTGGCTGTCCTGGAATTAGATCCATCTGACTTTGCCTCACAAGTGCTGGATTAAAGGTGTACGCCACCACATCTGGCTCCAAGGCAATTTCTATTACTTTATACTTCATGACCTGTTATCCCAGCCTTAGAAGCCAGGCTCCTGGTTTCCAACTCACCAGTGTGCAGGGCAGTTCATGGGCTTGAGAGCAAGTGTGTCTTTGGGACACTTGGCAGGGTGGCCACTCTGGGAGCTGTTGACACCATCAGTGCCTGGGGGCTTCAGGGAAA